>JAODXP020000139.1:72128-112255 GCA_027497455.2 Sardinella longiceps
TGATGGACATATTTGTTTGCTATAGCCTAGCATATATTTTAGTAACTTTCATATTTGACTGCATCATCAGATTTCCCTAGGATTTGAACTAAGCTGTTACCATTGTTGTATCTTGCTCAGTGCCTAGTTAATTTACACCACAGTCATTGATGGAGATATTGATGGAGACATCTTCACAAAGCAGTCTGATGAATTGATTTAGACTAATGTTGTTAATAAAAATAGCCTAAGAAATTAGTTTAAGAAATGTATTCTGATAAATGTCCTTCAAGTAACAAATAGTTGCCAATATACACACATATACACTGTATAATGTAATTTATTTATTAAAAATTTTCGGCACACGCTGTGCGCGCGCATCAACATATCACCCCTCTGGGGCTAAGCCCTCCTTGACTCTGGATCCTAGTGACGTCCATGGGCAGGCTTCTGCTTTCACCAGTGTTGCTGACAATACCATACATTAGAGGCCCCTCTGCACATTTTGTTCTGATCAGCGACCTTTGTCTAGGCTCATATTTTATTAGGCTAAACAAGTTCTGATAATGTCACACAAATTCGTTAACATAGACTAGTTGTTCATAACTGAATAATTGTTACAAAACATTGTAATTGTTGAAATTTATGCATTTCGCACACGCTTTTGTCCAAAGCCAAAAATGTAACCCTTTGTAGGAACACCCAATAAGCTTTTGCATTCCAGACTCAGTTCAGCTTCTGCTGCAATCCCAGTAGAGTATCCTCAAAGAAAAAAACATATTTCTGATATCAAAGTAGCCAATCACTATTTTATTTTTCTTAAATAAACTGATGGTCATTACTGGTAGAGATTAAGGGGAAATATGCTACTCACAGTTGAGCATGGAGCAGTCTACTCCTGTTCAATCATGTTGTTAAATAACTGCCTATGGGCACATTAGGCCTATACAATAAGTGCATGAAGTAAAAAGGCATCTGCCTCCTTCCTCCCAGCAGATGCTGTTTAAGATATCTTCAGGTTACAACATAACCTCACTGATCTGTCCTTTTACTGGCCTCATATGACCCTTTTATAGCTCTCTTTGGGACTCTTTTCAAAAAACGAAATCCAACAGAACCATTTTGGCTTTCTTTTAAAGGAATATTCCACCTCTTTATGAAAATTGGTTATTTACCCTCTTACCTGGAGTTACATATGTGGGTAAAAGCATTTTGGTCTCAGTGCATGTGCTTTCCTATTCTGGCAACCACAATTTTACCTTTAGCTTAGCATAGGCACTGGAAAGTAAAGTAGCCAAAGAGTTGCTATCTGGCAACTTTACATTCCAGCACCTATGCTAAGCTACAGCTAAAATAAAGCTACAATTGGGGCTGCTGGACAGGAAAAATGAGACCAAAATGCTTTCACCCACATATGTTACTCCAGGTACGGGAGTGAATAACCAATTTTCATAAAGAGGTGGCATGTAGCCTACAGTATATGCCAACTAGTGCTATATGGCGTTTGTACTTTATTACACTGCATTGATTGAAATAGGTGCTGTTAATCCCAAAACCCTGTTCGGTGTTAAATGGACACTAGTTGTTGCTGTAAAATCAGTAAACTAATTCTCACTGCTAGAATATCAATTATATTATATATATAATATCAAAAGGTTGCAATTCCATGCTGTAACTAGATTTTCTTTGATTTTGAGGTGGTTTCCTAGTACACCCACCCAGATTTACACAGTCCATATCCTGATGGGAATAAAATTTGCATTTATCCACTCTTCATGACTACATGATCTAAATGAATTTGAAGATCAAACCCACAAAATCAAATTGTCTGATAAAAAGGACACCTCAAAACGTTGTAGTGTTCTTTTAAATTCAAATTCATGTTCACCATACATTCAACTGGCCATTCATGCCCAGAAAAGTAATCATGTTTTGAATCAAAGCAGGTGATGCTGCACAAACCTGATACTTAAAAAAAAGTTAGTTTATTACCTGATTAGATTTTTTTTTTTTTCAAGTATCAGGTTTGTGCAGCATCTTTCCTGGCTATATTCTCATGCAGATGCTGTAATTCATTTTGTGTTGGATGATTTTCCAGATAACTGATATTATTACAGAGTTATTATTAGTGTTTTAGTCTCTGGGAGCTTTGGGAGGTGTCAAGTGACTATAGTGGAAGAGGGTCATTGAGGCTTACTGCTTCGCTGTCTCACTTAAAGTATGGGAGGAACAGGAAGGGAAAGAAAGAACAAAAATGCTGCTTCACTGCAACCATAAAAGACGTGCCTGTGTGAGTGCATGTGCATGTGTGTCTTGAGTGCGCCTGCTCTAAACAGAAGTTCTCCAAGAAGTTTTCCACTCTTTCAGACCAGACAGGTAAGGTTCTGGCATATTATTTAGCTTTCAATGTGGTTATAGATGCTAGCTAAATTAGGTACAGTGGCATTACCGGTATGTTTAAGTGACTGATGTTGTTGAAACTGATTTTAGAGAAGCATTTTAATTTTCAAAGCAGTATTTTACCACCAAGAAACTAGCTCCCATCTCTTTCAAGAGAAACCAGGAACTCACTCATAAGAACAATATTGCCTGATGTTTGAATTTTACAAACAACTTTTGTAAGCCATGGAGGCAAGGGGCAGAAGTCAACCTTTTCAACACCTGTTAAATGGGACATTTTATTACTGTTTTAAATAAAATGTTGAGGTAAGAGATGAAATGACTAAATATGATTTGTTTAAAATGCTTAAAATCAACAATTAAAATTATCATTAAAAATGATACCGACACTTCATGGACCATATTGTGTCCTAAGCGTACATTAATTAGCAGGGTTTATTTAGTCAGTTTTTTATTTAGTCAGTGCAAACATCTCAATGCAACAGCTCATCATGTTGAGCACATAAATTGTGTAAAGCAGGTTACATTTTCAGCGAATTTACACTAGGCCTAATATTGTTCTGTAACGTATGTAGAAACATTTTTTGTTTTAAGATTACTGAATGGGGAAAAGAAAATTGTTTTAACAGAATTTTTTATGCAGTAATGAACATAATTGGCGGCGCTACAATTTTTTTTTCATATAATTTGAACAATCTATAATAGCGCATTAACAATGACCCTGCACTCTGTGGGTTGGCAGATTAGCATCTGCCAACAACTGTTGCATTTATACTGTAATTGGAGTATAATGGGTGAGTTTTGCATTGAAGATGAATAAACTGATTTGATGAATCGCAGATAATGAAAATACAGCCGACACTGTAGACAATATTAATACAGATGTTATAACAGATGTTATTTCTTCTCTGTTTAGCTGAGAGGACATGGATGGGGTCATCAGGTATGTCACTAGAAATATTATCAAAATAGTCTCTATAGTGATATAAAACTGTAATAGAGAAAGAAGACATCCAATCAATCAATCTATAGCCTTGTTGTCACTGAGTGCTGGCTGTTGGAAGAACAAGACAATTTCATTCAACATAGATGGATAGTGAACCCTGAGCTAAAAGATTTGTTTTAGTGCTTGTGTTTTCCCAGTCCGGCAACCTCAATTTTAGCTTAAACTTAGCATAGGCACTGGAATGTAATGTTGTAAAAGACTTAACATTTCAGTGGCTATGCTAAGCTAAACCAAAAAAAGTTGTCAGAAAAGTTGTCAGTTGTCAAAACGCTTGCACTGATACCAAAATGCCTTTACCCACATACAGTATGTAACACCAGGTAAGAGGGTGAATAACTAATTTTCATAAAAGGGTGGAGTATTCCTTTAAATTATGCTTTATCAGGGAAAATGAATTAAACAATTAATATTAAGCAATTTTATTGCAATGTGTAGTGTTTAATTGGGTGGCATTATGACCCTTGCATGACCCAGTTTTTGACATACAGTATGTTGAATATTGGAATGGTCATTGTGTGGCTTTAAAATCTTAACTCTTTGCTTTTCCAGAAACCATCTCTGTGACCATGAGATAAATTTCATTAACAAAAGACAGAAAAAAATACAGGAAGCTCTGAAGCGACATGAAATTCCCTATGCTGAGGTCGGTGGGTCTAAAGAAGAGCTCTTTAGAAGGGTCTTGGAAGTCTCCTAACGATGACTTTAATGTTTACTTCAGTGTCTATATAAGATGTTTCAAACTGCGCCTCTATCAGTGTACTGCAATGTAGTGTACAGTGTGCACTGAAAATATGCTGTGTATTTCTGATGTTCAGTGTTCACTGCTTTATACCAGTTGGTGGAGGTTACAGATGTAACTGCTTTTTAAAGTGCCAACTCAAACAAATATTCAGATTGATGACGGTAGTTTCGCTGTGGTTGTCTGTGTGAACGCACTTTGCACTGAAACATAATGTTTGAAGTGTTTGAGTGCGTGATTTAAGACACAGCCATAGTCTGAGAAGATACCATGTATACTCAACTGTACAATATTACATTTGTGTAACACAACATCTTTGTTTCTCAATTCTATTCCAATATTTTCTTTCAGAACAATGTTCCTCGTGTGGCAGTGTTGGGTTCTGGTGGTGGACAAAGGGCCCACACTGGTTTCCTTGGTGTTATGCAGCAGTTGGGAAATGAAGATCTCCTAGACCTCGTTCTCTACGTGGCCGGAGTGTCTGGATCCACATGGTCAGTAGGCCAATACTGTCTCCTTGTGAAACATTAGGAGCCGAACAGAAAAACTTGTGCAGCTCTTAAATGCTTAGAATGAACACTTTCACACCATTTCACTGTGCTTTATCATTGTCTCACTTTGTGCAAAGTGTCTGAAACCTATCCAGTGGATAGAAACTTTTTCAACCAATCGATATTGTTTGGTCATTACGTATGTATGTTACACACCAAAAAAAAAAATAATATATAAATGCACCATTGAACTATAGCTCTGTTAGCTTACTGGCCTGAACAGCTCAGAGCCAATAGGAACCAAAGTCAATTGATGATAATGATGGTGATGATGATCTGGTGGTAAAGATTTTTCTGTTTTATTTCTCTTACCTCTTCTCTCGTTCTTTTCTTGGTTGACAGGTGCATGTCCTCACTGTATGAAGACCCAAATTGGTCACAGCATGCAGACGTCGCTGCCAGTAAGGCACTGTTGAGCATGTCTAAGGCGGAGGGCGCATCGTTCTCTGAGTGTGTTGGGTGGCTGAGAGGGAGACACAAGGAAGGAGACCTGTCCCTCTCTGATGTGTGGGGGGTACTCACTTGCAGAATCAAGGGGGTTCCTGTAAGTACCCTGTAAGCTATGTGTCTTTGAGGTCAAAGAGCCGATGGCAGCAATCAGGTCATTCCAACCCTGCAGAAAAAAAGTCCAGCTAAGAACTTGGTTATGTGCTGGTAGATGGTTTAAGATAGTCAAACCAGCCAAACCAGGTAAACCAAATAAACAAGCTGATTTGGCTTTGCTGATTTATATAGATGGTTCAGTTGGTTGAACCCCCAGCCATAGCCTACAGCACATACGGTTTTTCTTATCTCAAGCTTCATGAGATTGAGTGTCATGCTGTTCATTTTCACCAATATTACACTACAACAATAACTACATCATCAACATCTATTTTTTCTTCTCAACAAGTTGGAGACTAGGCCTTTGATGAGAGACCAAGATGAAGATGGCGCCAGTCCCTACCCCCTCTACAGTGCCATAGAAAAGCACAGCTTCCATGAGAACAAGCTAGACGGTACATTAAGGTCCAATTCAGACTGAAGATCCGCAACGAGATGAGACGTTTTTTGAGAGGAGTGGCGGCGGTGTGAATCAATTGTCGCAGGTTGTTGCAAGCAGTTGCAATCCGTCGCAAAAGATTTACCGGTAACATGTCAAATCGCAGTTTCGGAGTTTTAGAACATTGCAGGTTTTTAGAATGTCGCAGCCCATCTCGTCGCGGATCTTTGGTCTGTAGCCACCTTAAGGCACACATTTTATGTCAGATATTTTGCACAATATTAATTTCTTTGTATTTCACTGTCTTTTCACAATTATAGCACATTATTAAGGCTTTCAGTTTAGCAAAGAACAGATTCTATTGCATCTGCAATGAGTGTACAGTATACACCTGACAATGAAGGTAAAGTTTTTCTGGTTAACCTGTTCACCTGTTACTCATATACTGAAAAGTTTCATCAGCTGAACAATATATTTATGATCCCACCATTCCTGTTGTTTTAAGCAATGACCATTTCTAATGACCGCCTGGCTCAAGGCAGCCACAACATAAAGGGGAGACGACACAGAAGCTTAAATTAACGGAAATATATTTATTAAAGTAAAGAACTATGTACAAAAGTCAGTAAATGTAAGATAAAGCATGTGTCAGCATGTGAGGTGTAGTGCAAAAGAAAAAAGAAAGAAAGGCATGAGCGTGGCCTGCTTTGCCCACCTGCATGACCCAAGGCAAGAGTGAGAGAGAGATCTCCCATAGACCATCAGGCCCAGATTTATATCCGCCCCCTAATTAGTACAGCAATTAGCCCACGTCACACTGGTAGAAAGCTCCCCCTGCAGGACAGACATAGACAACACACAGTAAGCAGACCAAATAGGAAGGGATACGCTGGGGCGTCACACCATTTCATTTGGTAATTACCTTCAATACGTTCTGAACAAACAACAAACTTTTAAACTGCAACAGCTTGTCACAAGAAGATTTATGGTAGACAGTAGAATGCTTTTGTGCCTTAAAAGTACAAAACTCATCTATTCTAAACAGAGCTGTGGTTTGAGTTCAGCCCCCACGAGTCTGGATTCCTAGAGCCTGGAGTTTACGTGGAGACATCACTGCTGAAGAAGGACTTTGAAGGAGGGAAAGTGAAGCCTGCTCAGAGAAACAGGAAGCCAATTGACATGGTTCAACTGCAGGGTTAGCGTTTATCATGCACTATTAAATCATTGTAGATTTTACCTAAAGCCTATCAGTAGCTCCATGTAAATGGTGATGACATCTTATTTGCACTAACCTGGAACAATCAATTTGAACATTGAAAAATAGAGAAGGTTGATTTAAGACCAACCAACTCCCCCAAACCTTTATTGTCAGGTTGTTATTCCATTGGTTTGCCTTTGCAGGAATTGGTGGATGTGCTATGGGAGATTTTGACACAACTAATCAACACATCAAAGACTCTGTCTGGGACTGGATCCACTCAGTCCTTCCTGGTATGTCAAATACTTTCAATTATAACATATTTATTATCTTTCATTCTCTTGTATTGCTGACAACCTTCCAGACTGTTGCACAGCACCCACCACATCTTAGTATCTTCGGACTTCACTCCTTGGCTGACAAGCCATCAGCAGGGTAAAAGCTGAAACACTGATTGTCTAAGGCACGTGACCAGGGGCGGACTGGGACCAAAAAATGGGCCCTGGCATTTCGAACAACACCAGCCTACCATACTGGTCAGACCATTAGAAAATAAGCCTATGATTACACTTACAGTGAGAATGTCAGGGCCGTCGGCCCAAATAGTGTGTCGGCCCACCGGGCATTTGCCCTGTGTGCCATATTGCCAGTCCACCCCTGCACATGACCAAAGATGTCTTTGTAACAGCTGGTAGTGGCTAAATGATGAACTGTGCATCCTTGTGAAGTTGTTAATCATAATCATGATTACACTAAATTAATTGTTTTGGCTCCCCCCTCCCCAATGCAATGTTAAAATGTGACGGTCACAGTGACACTACTTGAGAAGTTTTACACTGTGGTTACTCTGTGGCACTGACATGTAGCAATATCTTCTTCCCCGCAGGTGTAGGAGGACTAAAGAGAAGTCTAAATGAACCCAGTGGATTATGTGGAATGCAAGGAGAATGTATGTCATCAGGAATTTCCAATCAATTATCAGAGTTGTTGTGTTCTGTTTATTAACATCTGATAGATTTTCAGAAATACTCTAAAGAATGGAACGTTTATGTCTACATTACACTCACCATTGTTTATAAATATTGATGCAATCTGAATCAAGTATAAATCTCAATGATTATGTCTGTTTCAGCTTTTTCACCTAATGGAGAGCTTGACATTTTATGCATGCTGGCTGACTTGATGAAGAATGGTGCAGACACAAAGTACAGGAAGTTGGATTCCCTGAAATGTCAATTTGGGGGTACAGTATTTTGTGTTTCCCATGGGTCTACGGTCTTCAAAACATGTAGCACAACATGTAACAAATTGCACTTGTTTGCAAAATGAAACAGAAGAGTTATGTAAACCTTTTGCGCTCTCATCTAGATCAACATGGAGAATTCAGCCCCACACTCCAAGGAGTGACTAACGAGAGCTGGAATAAAATGACTGATCACGAGAAAAAGAAAATTCTAGAAAGGATCTGTGATGAACTGATGGCTTCCATTGAAAAGTGGAGTCCAGATAATGATGGTAAGAGTTTTAGTTTAAATCTTCTTTAAGCTCTTTATAATGCTGTAGAGTACTCCATTCACAGAATGTTATCCTTACTAAAAAGTATGCTACTATAGATTTATGGCATTTTATGTTGAGCAGCAGACCAGATACGACCAGACTGTGAAAATATCAAAGTGAAATATCTCATGAATTCTTCTTCGCATTCCTCATACTTTTGAGTTGTATTGTTGTAAGGTCCATGTAGCCTGGCTAGCCATCCTATAACATTAATATGCATAGTCTGGCATCAATAGATAGACTGAACTCAATCATGGGCAGAACAAGGCATTTATCGATATCTTTCAAACTGCTGTTACATGCAATAGGATAGCCTATGACCAATAAGAGGAATGAAGATATAAACACCAATTCAAATGGTAAATGGACTGTATTCATATAGCGCTTTTCTACTCCTACAAGCACTCAAAGCGCTTTACAATGTATACCTCACATTCACCCATTCACAAACCGGTGGCAGAGGCTACCATGCAAGGCACCGGGAGCAAACCGGGGTTAGGCATCTTGCTCAAGGACACCTCGATGGGGTCAGGCGGATAGGGGCTCGAACCTGCAACCCACCACCGCCTCATATTTCAAAAGGCTGTTGTTTTCGGTGAACCCCGCCCTAAACACATAGAGCGTTGTCTCTATGACAATGAGTAGAGTACGTCTAGATTTGTTGGTTAATTTCCATGCACAGTCATGAGGGAAAGCATCATCTGAAAGTGCTGTGACAATGTTTCCACCTTGGTCTCATAGCAACAGGTGATTTCATGGAATTCATGGAAGCAGACGATGAGCCAAGACCCTTGAAAGCAGGACTCCGCTCATTCCAAAGCCATAGATCAAACACAAGAGATGGTAAGAACAGGAAGAAAGGAAAAAACATCACTTTTTAAACACAATTAAATGTTTGACATTAGTCAGTGTTATATTACAATTAGAATGTATTATTAAATTAAAATATAATTAGCAATATATTTTCTGTATATAGGCCTAAATGTTACTGAGATGAAGTGGCAAAGTGTCCCAAATTACCTTACTTCACCCTATGTATGTCCTTTTTTTCCTTTTTAGCATGGTGGATTGCTAAGAACATTTTGCCAAATGTCAAAGAATGGGAATTTGGAAAAATGGCCAATTTCCTCTGCAACTTCCCTGGTAGGCCTAAGCATTTTGCAATGTATAATGTTAGAAGTGAACAAAATTTCTGCTAATAGAAAATCTATCCATTATATGTCGTAACTATATGTTTAATGGTTATCACGGCTAGAACCCAAGGTCTCAGAAGAAATGTGCCAGAAGAATGAAATTCACTTGATAGATGCTGGGCTTTACCTGAACTCCCCGTATGCCTCTGTGCTCAGAGAGGCGAGAGACGTGGATGTCATCATATCCTTTGACTTCAGCCAGGACACCCCTTTTGTGGTAACAAAGAAAAGAGTTTCACAACTATAAAAATTCAGAATAGGTAAAAAAAATGTTCAAGTGGGCTAATGACTACTGGATGTCAAGCATTAAATCCTCAATGATTGACATGATTGACAAGATTTGGTGTCCAGATACTTTAAGAGAAACTTTCTGCAAGTATAAATACAGATAAAATCATGGTCATATTAAAATGCACTGCATCAAACTATTCAGCCCAGTGGCCATATCAACTTACTTATGGATAGGATTAACTTTAATATTCTTTAATGTTCTTTAATGTACATTCCCAGCCTATGTGCTAAGATTCTAGTGCTGAAATGAATTCTCTCAATTATTCATATCTGAGTTTATTTATATTGACACGGATATTGTTTGTTTGTGTTTGTTCAGACAGTAGAGAAGGCCAGTGATTATGCTGACGCCAATGAAAGGCCTTTCCCGAAAATAGATGTCAAAGATTATGATAATGACCGCCCAAAGTCCTTCTATGTGTTTGAGGAAGAGGGCAAACCAACAGTTATCCACATCCCTCTCTTCAACATGGATAACTGCAAAGGTGAGTATACACTGTAGCCTATTCTCTATACCTCCTATAATCCTATGGTCCTTGTTTAGTTTCTTCAGTTTTTTTATAATTCCATATTTAACCGATTTTATTTCTGATGCAGATGAGTCCACCATCAAAAATGAATGGAATGAATATGGAACGTTCCAGAGTACATACAGAGATCTAGAGAAAATCAACCATCTGGCCAATCTAGCAGGAAAAAATGTGAAGATGAACAAAGACGCCATCTTGAAAGTAATCCGGAAAGCAGCTGAGCGGCGGATGGCCAAGTGTTGAGATCAAGCCTCAGTTTCTGTGAGCCTTACTCAGTGATTAGCTAATTGAACAATATAATAAAAAATAATCAACAAGCTTATTTAGTGTTACATTTACAAGTAGGCCTAAGTATTGTTACAATAAAGGGAATACAATCCAAGCAAATGCAGTGTGTTTAATGATGCGCACAAACATACATACATTATATCTTATACTGTACACCAGGGGTGGGCAATTGTTTTGGCCAAAGGGCCACATTGGGAAATTTTGACTATCAGGCCGAGTGTGAAGAGTTTGATGCCGGTAAATTGGCAAGTCTCAAACCAGTAACCCCACTTTCTTCAGAGGACATGTTATCATGCAGGCTTAAAAGAGGGGATTTGTATTTCATGACTTCAACAAATTTGATAAATCAGGCCTAATCTAACTCACCTTGGCTAAATGATAAATTATTCTATTTTGGGAAGGCTCCGCAGGCCTTAGTTTGCCCAGGTCTGCTGTACATTAAGGGTGCAAAAATACACATTAATGTTGAAACTGTATAAACAACAAAAAGGTGTGTCTATTCTATGAGATTGTGCAGACATTTGGACCGACGGGGATCCGTCCCTCTCCAACCCCTGGGGCAGGGGCGTTTAGAGACAAAGCCACCTATACCACAATCTGAATAAAAATCAAATGTAGACCCCTGTTTGAATATTCTTTTCAGTAGAAAAATTGATGATTGTTACTGCATTACTGAAAGGTAGGTATTAAGAACCGGTGCACTTAAAGCAAAATTGATCTCAGGTCTATGGTTGGAAATATTTTGGATAACAGCCATTGGATAAGTTGGTTAAAGATTGGCATTATTTGGATGTAGTCACTTTTTCTTCTTATTTAGCTTATTTAACGATTCATGTCTTTGTTGCAATGGTCTGATCTACCTATTAGTCTACTGTCTTAGCACTGTTGACGGAGGCAAATCAGAGGCCAACACTGCGCTTTGATGCACGTAAACGTAGCCTAGACAGTTTTAAACGATCTTTGCTGATTCATGAGTTGATAAGATGTTTGCATTTTTAAAATGAAATGTTATCAGACTGCAATGAACTGGGATACTGCATTTGAGTCAAGTTCGGTGTTCCCTCCAACATATAGCGCAACATGCATGCGTCTGTAGCAATAAGTGCAAGTCCGCAGCTGGGGGTAGTCGAGTTAAGTGGGGAGAGGTGATTTGTGACGGTGTAAGCTACTTGAATATGCAAAATTTCTGTTCCTCCTGGGGATTGGGACCCTGTCAGAAGAGGCTGGCAGAAACAAGCTACTAGGTTGTCCATACAGAAATTAGATAGGCCTTGTCACCTTTGGCCATGGACAAACCACAACAGGATGATTACTTAGCCTTTTTGTTTTAGCAACATTTTTTTTCCCGACATCACCCAATAGACTCTGGTCTTGTAGGCCTAGCAGGGCCGGTTCTAGCCTTTTTGGTGCCCTAGGCCAGATTTGATTTTTGCCCCCCTTTTTCTAAAAGTATAAGAGAAAAACAGAAGAAAAACAGTAAGAAATGTATTGTGATGCCCCCCTGATGTTTGATGCCCTAGGCGACCGCCTCGTTTGTCTATGCCTAGAACCGGCCCTGAGGCCTAGATAAAGGAATTTGGATTTACAGTCCTTTTTTCTGTTGGTTTGCTTTTTCCTATGGGCTTTATAGGCTAGGCTAGGCTACTTGTCTCTATTGCGTGGCTAGGCTAGCGTTAACTTTTCACATACTCAAAATGTGCTTTTATCACTGTTACTGCAATATTTATTTGACGTGACACGTTAACCTAGCAAAGATCTTTCAGACCAAATTCCTTCAACCACTTCAGAGTCCTGACAGTCAGTCAGAGCAGCAAAGAATGGATGCGTCATAAAGGTGATGATGTCACAATAGGATACCTGCACTAGAATCTTCTTAGCAAAAATTCGGTTTCATTTCACTTGTTTCAGCTTCTCAGACAGGTAGGCATGCATGATCCACGTACTCCACATTATCTATTCAAAATAACTATACAATTTATGTAGCTAATGTTTTCAACCCATTGCCATAACCCATTTTCTTTTTTTTTAAGTTGAAAAGATTCTGACATCCTTGAAGCTCGAAGTCCAGAGAAGCAAATATAGAAAGCTATATTCAGGGGAAAGCAGGACGTCTCTGCCACCATGCTCAGAGGCTTTCTTCAGCCCCTAAGAGCACGTCTGGCACCTGGCCGTAAGCTGTTGCCCCCCATCACCCCTGCACCCCCTAAGCAGCAGCAGCAGCAACAGACCTGCCCCTCATCGTCTTCCTTGCCTGCAGTCATCCAGGTCCAGGACCCAGTTCCGATAAACAGGAAGAACTGGATAAAGCTTGATTTGGCCTACCCTCTCAAGCCAGTTATTCACAGAAGAGCTCCCAGCAACAAGGCTTCTGCCCCGCCTGCTCCACCTGTTGCCACCAAGGTTGTGAGCCAGAATAAGGTGAAGAAGGTGAAGGCCAAGAGCCAGAGCCCTGTGGACTGCAGGACCCTGTCAAAGCTGCAGGTTCTTCCTCCCCTAAAGGCCCCCACTCCACCCTCCACACCCACTATGCCCTCAGCCCCTGCCCCTCCACACGCAGACAAACCCAGAGCAGCAAAACCCAGACGGCCCCGCCTCAAGAGGGCAGCACCACTGAGTGTGGCCACTGCGGTTGAGGACACAGAAGTGACTGGTGAGTTCAAAAGACCATAAAATAGAAATACACAATTTTTTTTTCTTTCAATGCACTTTCACTCGTGTAGACAACACAACACAAGAATAGGACATGTGTAAGTCAGTTGTTACCTGAGAATTGGATGTAGTTGAGTGGACTGGACATTTAACTTTTACACATCTAACCTTTGACCTCCCAGAGCAAAAGTCTGGGGAGTCTGTGGAGGCAGGCGAGGAGGAGGAAGTGAGGGAGTGTGAGAAGGAGCGAAAGCCAGTGAGGGTGGTCAAAAAGACCAGCAAGCCCCAGCAGACCAAAGTGCACCCAAAGCTGGTCAAACCGCCGCCTGTGGTCTGCCCAGAGGAGACCATCCTGCAGGCCTTCAGGCTACTTCAACAGGATGACTGGTGGGAGCATAGCTAGGCTAGGCTGATTATCTCTGCAGACTATACAGACACAAAACCTATAGAATAGTGTTCTTTTAATTGAGGCCATAGTCTTGAAAATCCTTGGTTAGACTATAATTTGTGGGCTTTACTGCTTTGTGCTTAGCTGAAAACGTATCCCCATGTACCTGTGGGTTGAGTGTGTTGTTCATTTCTATTCAGGGAGAAGAAGGTTGAGGCTCTGACCTCGGTCAGATTTCTGTCCCAGAACCATGCGGAGGTGCTGCTACCCAGGTTGCATGACGTTTGTCTGGCCGTCAACAAGGAGGTAAGAGGCTCTCAGTTAGACAACATGCTGGAGCTCATGTTAGATTTGTTGTATTTCAATTTAGAGAACGTGCATTCAAATAACATGATGATGCTACTAGAGTTCGGTCTGTTTCCATTAATTTAAATGTCACTGCAGTATACTCAATCTGAGAAACTTTTGAGAGCAGTATGAGAACATGACTAAAACCATCTTTGTATTCAGAATGGTACAAGCAGTCATTCTAATCACACTCACCCTTCCAGGTGAGAAACCTGCGGTCAGTGGTGTCCCGTGCCGCCATGAAGACAGTGGCCCACATGTTTTCTCACCTGGGACGGGACATGGATGCTGAGGCCGAGGGCATAGTGAAAGCAGTGCTGCCAAAGGCTGGTGAGGCCAGCCGCTTCATCAAGGAGGATGTGGAGATGACACTTAGCCACATGGTCTTCAGCATCACTCCCTCCCGAAGCATGGCCGCCCTCCTCAACACCGGACTGAGGTGAGTCCTCAGCATCTTCTTTATGTTACTAGGATCTCTGGATGTCTGTCAGATGTGTGTTTCATCTGATCTGAACTCTTTTTCTTTTTAAGACTCTATTTCCCTTTTATACCTCTTGTCCACCCATCCATCTATTCTCTTGTTTTTCTTGTGTTTCTTTTAATTGCCTAAATGTTTTCTGTTTCTTAGTCATCGTAATGCAACCGTGAGGAAGGCCACTGCGCAGCATTTGGAGGAGCTGGCGGAGGTCATGGGAGAATCCCAAGTCCTGTCTGGCAAAATGGACCTGACGGACCGTTTTGTCCACGCCGTTAGCTGCCTAGCCCTCGACTCTGCACAGGAAGTCAGGTGAGAATAACAGAAATATAATATTGCATTGATAATGTTATCTTAGGAATGTACTTGATGCACTCATAGTCAATGAATGGATGTTGGTGTATTTTGTATTTGAAAAAGGACCCATGCCCGCAACACACTGGCCTTCCTGGCTTCCCATCCTGACCTGGTCAAGATGGTTGACAAGTTTGCCCCACGGAGAGATCGAGATGTTGTGAAGGACATCATCAGCAGATGCTAGAAAAGGTGGACAAAACTTTAATTAACTTTGATTGACTATCATTGATAAATATACCAAAATCTTTCAGTATACAGTAGAATACAGAGGAAAGCATGCTTTGAGTAGTGTGTAAATGTTTTGTTGTGTTTTTTCCTGCAGAAATGTGAGAAATTAAGCATCACTGTATCATTGCCCAGCCCATGAGATCCCCAAGTTCTGCCTGGAGACAGATGATGCAGAATTGAACTTATTAAACCCAACATCCCCTACACTCCCAAACTTTGTATTAGTGTCTTCATGTGGGTTTTAACTAGTGGAGCACTGGCTCTAGGGTATATGCAGTCTATGTAGGCTACTTTAAAAAGTGTGTGCAAAGGGAACTCCTGTCGGTTGGAGATTCTCCTGAACAAAACGTGAGAGCATATGAGCATTGAGCATGTGATGAGACAATATAGCCTTTTAACTAGATGTACCGCAGAGCGGTGCAAAGTATGACCGCCGCACAGTGAAGCACATTCAGATGGGCCAATTTTGAATTAAGGGTAAGGTTATTAAGGGTAAAGGTTATCTACCCTTTATCTGCTTTGCCCTATGACTTCATTTGGTTAGAGAATTTGATTTGCCCACAAACATAGCTAGATCAATTGTAAATGCTGTCAATGCAATCACTGAGCTACATTGACCTCTCCTTGAGAATACATCATTGTTTGCAAACGAGCGAAGCTTGTGATTGTGTTGTTTTTGAGTTGAGTTCAATGAAGAAGTCCCTATCCTTGCCCCACCTCTCTCTCCCTCATTACCATTTAAAGCTACAGACACAGACACATCCTAAGGAGAGCTCTCAGGGGTGGAAGCCAGTGCTGAAACCCTTACCATTTAAATATATGAACTCGTTGCTAATTACATAAAGCTTAATGCAAATCGGTGAAGTATTCCTTTATACACACCTAATGTAATTGAATACATCCTATACTCCCTAGTCTTGTGTTGTGTGTTTGCTTTTGCCTTCAATAATTAAGTGGACAATCCAGGCTATTCTCATCTGTCTTCCCAGTAATGTCTTCAGTATGTGTACATTTTCAGTATGTAGGGCTATGGGTAGTGGGGGAACCAGGGGCGTTTCAAACGGGGGGATACGACATCCCCACTTTTGCATTTTTATCAATCCATCCCCCCACCTATATGAAATTAAAATTATATTTTAAACAGAGAGAGAGAAACAATGGTCGGAAATGCTCTACACTCACTGTAAATGTCATAATCCAAGCTGTTCAGCCACCCTATCACTTACATGAACAACTCTATGCAGTCATTAGAAAGAGGGTAATCTGGGACAAGATGCCCATCTAAATTCTAAATTATTGAATTTAATTCAGTGGGCGCTAATAATGTTACCATTGCTCTGATAAGATAGGTTACTGTACACAGGGCCGTTGCAGACGGGGGGATGGGGGTGTTTTGACATGCCCACATAAATATGATTCCATCCCCTTCACTTTTGTAAGATTTTAACAATACCAAATATTTCCACAGACACACTGGAATACTGTATAGTGTAATATATTTCAACTTAATTTTTTGCTTGGTAGAAATATGTAGAAAATATTTCCACTAGAGACACTGGAATACTGTATAGTGTAATATATTTTCACTTTTTCCCCTGCTATCAGTGATAACAGGAGCCACGTATTTCAAAGTTAACAAAGTGCGTGAGAGTGAACAGAGGCCTCCAGATCCATGGGCTTTCAGAAGAAAAATAAAAGATTGTAGGCTAGACTTGAATTAAGACACCCAGACGCTCAATTGGTGAAACAAATTCCTCCATGTAGGCCTCAGGGCCACCATCCTCAGTAGGCCTATTGCCTAGGCTATTGCCTCATACTTTCCATGAAACTTCTAAAAATCATAGATGACAGTGCTGAATCTCAGTGTCCCTGGATCAACCAAATACCAGTTTAGTTTTTGGCTCAGAATTTGGGTTTGGGGTAGGGTTACATCATTCAGTTAATTAAAAAAAATATCTAATAACCTGTTATGCACCAGAATGCAGGAAATAACATCTAACTATTCCAAAATCTCCAGCATTTGTAATAAACCGACGTCTAAGACATTTTAGGCTAATGGCCGAGAAAATTTGCAAATACTACTTGTGACTACTGCATGTGATGGCAACTCTAGTAGGCCTATTATAAAACAGAAATTCCAATTGGTCGCGAGACTATAGGCTTAATTATAATTTTGGCTGTGATAATTTCAGTGGCTATTTTACTTCCCCATCTTAGAACCCCCCACTTTTGGAAAGCTTGATACGCCCCTGGGGGGAACAGGAGATGGAGTGATGACTGCACATGTCAATTCAGGCTATTCTCAATAATTAAATGCAGGCCAGGGCCTCTCTGACAGTAACAGTAAGACAAAATAAATTAATAAAATCTTTCATTTAAAAGTATTGCTTTGTAAGCTATGTAAAACTAATCTGTGTTTCACTCAAATCATTTCTATGTTTGACCATGTGAAATGACTTGACAATGTGGGTTTAATCAATGTGAAAAGAGTTAAATTATAAAACAACGCTCTTCTTTGCTGGGTATGACAAATATTAGCACAGTCATAGAGGGGGCCTTAAGCCAGACCAGAAGTTCCACATGCAGTCACTGCATCGTTTAAGCTGCTATAGTCTGCTTTAACAAGTCTAAAGTGTCAGTTGAAGAATGTTGAGAAAAGACAAAATGAAAAAGTCAAAGAAACAAAAATATAACAGACATGTCCAACTGTTCATTGTGATAAGGGCAAGGTTTTTGAACACTGGAGTGAACTGTGACAATGTTAATGTCTAACTCAGTAGCCTAATTTAGAATAAGGAGATTCATTTGCATGTTAGACATTCACGCTGTTTAAAATGGGAAGTAAACCACTACTACCTGCTATGTGAGAGGAGGATGGAGGCTTCTATGATTGAAAGTATGACAAAACAGAGAGAGAAAGAGAGAGAGAGAGAGAGAGAGAGAGAGAGAGAGAGAGAGAATTCCCCTTGGTTAAGTGTAGCAAGAGGAACATCAGGGTCTTGTTGAATTTGTTGAACTCCAGAAGTGTATGACTGGATGCAGGTCCTTCGCCCATCTACAAACACTTTGCCCCTCTCATAACCATGGGCCTATTTTGTTGCATGTGTCTGGTCTGCTGTCTTTACACCTAAATAGCCTCAGCAAGTGAGTGAAAGAGTTCATCCAGACCTCATGTGTGCACTGGCCTGTGTACTGTGGTAGGCCTGTGGTAGACTAGAGGAAGAAGGGGCTGAGAAAGCTGTTTATGGTGCAGGAATAACCGTGTCAGCAAGATATTTCACCATCATGTAAAACACAGGAGAAAAAAGAGAAGTATTTTTGACTGCAGCTTCTCATTTTCATATTCACACCTTCTGGTGGGTCACTCAAAAACGTCTCCGTTATTTGGATGTCGGCAGGCCTGTTCACGAGAAAGTAGGGGCATATTTTCATTTAATATGTGTATATGTGCATTACCACTTAACAGTATGTCTTAATGTACATTTTCAGAATGTTGGTATGTGTGACAATAGCCTGTGATGACTGAGGCCTGAGGCCTGTGACGACTGAGTGCAGATTAGCTGACTTGTGATGAATGTAGGAGCTGTCGTTATCATCAAGCAGCCAGACTCTAAAACCTTTTCCATTTCTTTATTGAATTTCTACACATAAGCTACAAATAGAACACACAAATTCAAGAAAGCCAAATGTCTAGTTCATTTAGTATTTTGACCTAAATGAAAAATACAACATCCGTTTCTCTTCAAGTGCCCGTTTGAATTCTTCGCTTGAATTTTGACTTTGACATTGCGTGCTGATTTCACTTGAGAAGAAAACTGTGTGTGTGTGTTGTAATCATATACAGACAGCAGCAAAATGTGTCTTGAAGGTGTTTGCATGTTGGTGGCATTTTTTCTCCTAAACCTGTCAGGTACAGTGGAACAACTACTTTTATTTCTCAGTGATAATACATTCTTATATAACTGTGTCATTTATAGAATTGACTTTTTTTATTTGGCTGCCATTCACTCTTTTCAGCTGTACAGTGTGGATGGAGTGTGTCCTACTCCTCTACACAAGTCAGTGGGCTTAAAGGGGCATCAGTGGTCCTGCCATGTAGATACCACTACTCCTGGATTGGTCATTATATGGGAGGAGAGTGGTATGAAGAGAAGAGGGGGAGAGTCAGAGAAGTCAGCAATGCTAATAAATATCCTGACTGCAGCATGAAAATAGACAAACTTACAGAGCAGGACTCTGGTGTTTATGGGTTTCGGTTTTACACATTCCAACACAGCAGCTGGATTACAGGGACACCAGGGATTAGACTCACTGTTACAGGTATGGCTATCACTCAGCACAGGGACTCAAAAATCCCTACAGTATCTATGTGCATCTATCTGTAGGCCTAATAACAGCTTTTTAAATGTTAATAGGCCTCTGTATCTGTGCTTATAATCAGGTTTAGAGGTAAAGGAAGTTCAATCAGACAACATTAAGACTAAAGTGATCTGCAGTACCTCCTGCAGCTTGAGCTCTCATCTTCAGTATGTCTGGTACCAGAATGAGAAACTTCTACAAGATCAAACCACAGCCTCCATACTGGTCTCTGAAGTAGCCAAGTACTCCTGTGCTGTGAGAGGTTATGAAGCTCACCGCTCCACTGCAGTGTGTGAGTAGACCACTGTCACCTTAGAGCTTCTCTTAAGTTAGTAAATAAACACTTAGTTTTGCTTCCATTAGTCTTTGTGTAGAATTTGCTGGGGCTAAGATTTTATTTTACTGGGTTGCTAGCTGAGTCCAATCTGTTCTCGTGGTACTGGCAAACAGCTACTATTTTAAACTACATTAAATCTTTCCTTGAAGGGGAGAAATAACAACAGGTGACAAACTTTGGTGTTAGGCTAAACATAATCATAGATCAATAGATGGCAGTTGTTAGCCTACTAATGATGCATTTTAGCTTGCACATTTGTCATATTGGGATGTTGTAATATGTATGTAATCTACTTAGAGTACATACTGTAGCCTACTAAGCCCTGTGACAGGACAGACAGTGTGAGAGATTGATGTTTAAACTGAACTTTATGTTACTTATTATAAAGCATAGCAGTCTGTCAGAATGAGTTTAACACATATAGCCAAGCGCTTTAACACATATAGCCAATGTGCACAGAATATGCTGATTAACACAGGACTTTGTGTTTTGTATGGATGGATTCTGTAGGTGTTCCTGATAAAAAGTGCTGGGGTGTGACCTACTCCTCTGATCATATGTGTGTGTTAACTGGAACATCCATGGACATTTCCTGCACATATTTATATCCAAAAGATCAGAACATCAATGCAACATTTTGGTTTAATAAACAAAAATCAAAAAATCTTCCAGAAGATCTAAATTTAAATAAAGAGTACAAAAAACACACTGAATATCTTGGAGACAAAGTGGGCAGTTGCACCTTAAGACTGAAGGGCTTGACAGAGGGTCACACTGGGGAATATGTCTTCAGATTTACAACCAAAGAGGGACAGAGTTACTCAGGATTACCTGGAGTAAACATCACTGTAACAGGTAACTTTTACCCTTTCAATATGGTAATGTTTGGAAACAATCAGTTTATGTGTTTGTCTCATTAAAATGCATTATATAAATTATATAATGCATTTACTTTCTAGCACCACAGGTGGTCCTACCTTCCAAAGTAATGAAAGAAGGAGAGACAGCGACCCTCACCTGTAATACTACCTGCAGTCTGAGTAACAACCCCACCTTCATCTGGTACAAGAATGGACAGCCTGTGACCTACAAACACACAGCCAGAGACAACAAGCTGCATCTAAACCCAGTCAGCAGTGAGGATGCAGGCAGTTACTCCTGTGCTGTTAGAGGACATGAGAGTCTCTCCTCTACTGATGTGTTTCTCAATGTCACATGTAAGTTAACAACTTTGATCACAAATCAAATGTTATACATATGTTACAGTTATTCCTGTGCTGTTAGAGGACATGAGAGTCTTGCCTCTATTACTGTCTTACTCAAAGTTCAATGTAGTGAACAGGACAGATCAAATGCTGTGGTTAAAACGTTGTGTCACAAATGATCATCAAAATACATGAACAGATCTTTTATGTGAGTGCTGATGACTTTCATGTTACAGTAGGTCATAACCACTTAATAGCATGTACAAACGTAAAGCATTTTTGTTCATTCATGCCTGCTTCTGTGATATACTGTAAAAAAAATGAAAGTGTGAAAATGTGTTTTAACAGTTAAGCCAAAAAGTGTTTCTGTCCATCCCTCTGATGGAATAAGGGAGGGAACTTCAGTGACTCTGAGCTGCAGCAGTGATGCCAACCCACCAGTGCACACCTACACCTGGTACATGAAGAGTGGAGCTGAATCTCTTGTTAGGGGCACAGGGGAGAGCATCAGCTTCAATGTGACCTCTGATACCAGTGGACTTTACTACTGTGAGGCACAGAATGAAATAGGCTCTCAGCACTCAGCTGGCATTGCAATTCCTTCTAAAGGTCAGTGTGGTGATTTTTTCAATAGAAGTAGCAGTAACACTTTGCGTAAGGGTACATGAATTATCATGAATTCAGGCATGATTTCATTCATGATTCATTCGTGATTCATGCATTACTTCATCTCTGAATATCTAATGACTCATCAGGTATTAGCATGAATTCATTGTTTATCATTAATGACCTCCTGCTGAAATAGCAGATGATCTTAAGCATTAATTACTCTGGGTACATCATCATGAGTCATGACTAATTACACATGATCATGATGTTTTTGTTCAAAAGAATTTGATATAATTTGATATAATAAAAGTACTTATTTAGCCTACTTTGGCCTAGTTCCTCATATCTATCCCTTACGTCAACTAAATTTTACCAATTTAACCATGTCAACACTTTAGTTGAGGGGGCACAAACATGATGAATTCATCATGATCATGCTAATTAATCATGACTCATGATGATGTACCCAGAGTAACTAATACTTAAGATCATGTGCTATTTCAGCAGGAGGTCATTAATGACAAAAAATGAATTCATGTTAATTCCTGATAACTCATTAGACTTTCAGAGAAGAAGTAATGCATGAATCATGAATTTATCATGAATGATTTCATGCATGAATTCATGATAATTCATGTACCCTTACCGCAAAGTGTTACCGAAATAGCTCCTTCATTTTTGCAATTTATTCTGGAGCACATAATAGAAGACTTGCTAACACAATATGCATTATAATCACATTCATAAAGAAACAGAATGCATTTAAAGTCATAATAATTGAGTGCTGCTTGTCTGATTGCTCATTCCAAATGAAATGAACACATTAGTAGGCTATACTGTATATGTACCTCCATTCTAAGCACCTTATCCATAGGCATGACAATGTATGTAAAGAGTAATGACTAATGACTGCATTATAACCCTGTATCTGGGATATGTTAATGCTTCATGAATACTATAAAAATGTACAACCCTTTATTTCACAGAATATGTAGATTCATATCTGCCTTCAGTAATGGTGTGTATTGCTGCTGCTCTGACTGTTGGAACAGTTATAATCGTCATCATTTGTGTCAGGTGGTTTTCACACCCATTTTCATGTATCACAATCCATTGAATAAGACATTTTTAATTCTATGGTGCGACACAGAATTTGAGCATTTACACATGATTTCTTTATTTTGGAGGCTGAAAGGATCCACAAGTGAAACAAACGGTCCAAACCAAAAGGTGCTAAATATATTTCCAAAAGCAGTTTTTTTTTCAAAGATGTGTGGGCTTTGCCTGATTATAAAAATTCTTTTAGAACTGTGTGGATAAAATGCTTGTTCACAGGGGGTCCAATCTGATGCCCATGATGACACCTACACAGCTCTCAACCCCAGGAGCAAATCCTCTGAGTATGATACTCTGCAGGTTGGTGAACATGAATATAACACCTGTTTATGAATATGCTGTTGATTGAATCAATGAAAATGTATTTACTTTCATGTATAAAATCATTGAGATTTAATATTTTTTGTGTTATCAGAATGTGAGGAGTGTGAGTGACACCTACATGCCTCTCCAGAGAAGAGCTGAGGACTCAGACTATGAGACTCTGCAGAGAAGAGCTGAGGACTATGAGAATCTGCAGCAAAGAGAGACGCCACAGACAGAGACAGAGGTGATGGAGCTCAAAGAACTCACTTGACTCTTACTCGATGTTAAAATTCTTATTCCATTGTGTGTGTTGTCAGAGATATATTTATTATATCAGAATGAGCTTATTTGCATTTCCTGTGTAATGCTGACAATGAAGCAGTGTTTTAATGTTTTAATAATATCATTTTATTCCAGCATCTCTGCCATCTTATCTATTTTCGTCTTTCATACTTGTAAATTACTGTCTTCATTTGTTTTATCTTTCCTAAATAAAATATGAATGTAAAAGATATAATAAAATAATATTTGTGTGTTTTGGCAAAGGCGAATTTGAATGTGTTTGCACTTCATGATTTCAGGGCTTAAAGTCATAGGAAGTGATTCTCCACCATTAGGAGAAATACACAAATTTTCCACCTGTTTTGCTCCAATTAGATCATTAATTCAAATTTTTAGACCATTAGCATCTCTCCTAATGGTCTTGTACAGGGCAGTCGCAACAGGACAAGCAAACCAGGCAATTGCCTGGGGCCCCAGGCTGAACGGGGCCCAGATTGACTGTTTAATGATTTTAGTAGTTTTAGTTGGTGGTGTTTTTCAACAAAAATGACTTTAGACTGGAGTTAGACTAACCTCACACACGTCAGATGATTTGTAGCAAGGTTACTTCCCTTCGTAAGAGAGTTGTTTCAGAAGGCCGGACGTCATAAAAAAATCTTGCATATACTGGGTCTAACCACTTGTCCGTCATCTTACTTCAACCACTTAAATCGAAACCACCAGTTGCATCCCATGATCCCATGCGATTTCTAGTTTTTCACCTGTTCCAAACAAACTTAAACACTAGAATACTCGATTCAACTCACATAATATAGATGTCTTTTTCATAAATAACTGTTAGTTGTGTTTTGCAAGTTTGCAAGAAATGAGCTACAAAAACAATCCTGGCCAGTGGTTCGTACGGTCTCCTGGTTGGTCCGTCCGTTCAATATCGGTCCTAAAATACCTTTCAATGGACGCAATCTCAGATGCCATGTGCCCAATCAAAAAGTAAAAAGTCTGGAGTAAATGGGGGCAGTTCAGTGACTCTGAGCTGCAGCAGTGATGCCAACCCACCAGTGCACACCTACACCTGGTACATGAAGAGTGGAGCTGAATCTCTTGTTAGGGGCACAGGGGAGAGCATCAGCTGCAATGTGACCTGATACCAGTGACTTTACTACTGTGAGGCACACAATGAAATAGGCTCTGAGCGTTCTACTGAGGTCGCAGGTTCCTCTAAATGTCAGTGTAGTTGCAGCACTGACAAAATGGATGCGGTGGAGTAGTGTTAAACTCACACTGAAAAAAAACACCAACTACACCCATCACCATAAACACTAAGTGCACTAAAAGGTCATGCTTTATTTGAAGGTGTCTACACAAGACTGACACTAGCCAGTCATTACATGACATGATGCATATTGTGAACATTAAACATGTTCATTGATGTTTATGATCATTGATTTAAGTGTCATTTTTTTGACACAACAACAACAACAGTGGCAATAGCAGAGAGGATTCAAGTTGTATTCCATGATCTTTGGTAATAGCCTATCTCATTCCTGACCAGAGTGGCTCACGTTGTGTGCACATTACTGCTAAAGCTAGAGCTGATAGCCTCTAACCCCACACTTAAAGAGTGCCCTCATCATGTCATCAAAACAAGACAGAGTGTTGAGATTCAGATGTGTTCAGATCAAAGGCTCCAAAACACAGAATTAAGTACCTCTACACTCCACTGTTGAGAATCCCCAGACCTCTGTTCAGGATGATGAAGTTGCCTACGCTTCAGACCAGTTCCTCAAGGAAAGTGTTGCCACCAGGTGGGCATTTTTGCTCAATACAGCAAATTTGTGTCAACGTGGTCTACATGTTCACAATCATAAGAAACCTTGGATACATGGGTCATTTTTTTCTCTATTAAGAAATTGTGCACAACTTTTACTAATACTTTGTACAAAATTCAACAACATTTTACAAAAATACACATTTCCCAGGCTCCATAGTATGTGGTTGGAAGTATACTGTAACAGTATACCATTTGGTTGTGCTCAGTTACTGTGCTGAATTGGCGTTATTTTTTTTATTATTTTAACATTTATTGCAGGAAAAAAATTAAAAGTAACATGGCAGTTACATTTTAAAATGGGCCTGACTCAGCATATGCTGGTTTACAGCAGGTTCCTGTTCTGCAGCACACTAAACACAGAATAACAACACAGACATAGACTAAAAACGGGGCACATCATATTAACAACAAGACCATTTGACTGCAACAAATTATATCACTAATGAAAACAAATAGACAACACTAAATAAAACATAAATAATATACACATGTGTAGTGTAGGGTTTTAGTGGTTGCATATGTAGCTGTTCAATTGAAATGACTTGTAAGTGTTTTTGAAGTGTGAAATGGATGTTATTGTTCTGATGTGATATGGGATATCATTCCAAATTTTTGTGTATGTGAGGAAAAATGATCTCTGGCCATAAGTGTTTTTAAAAGCTGGTACAGGAAGTTGTGTTTGTGTTACTGATCTCGTAGTCCGCCCTTGATGTGTGATTAGTAGTAATGCGGCAAGAGAAGGTATAGTGCAGCATAATTGTAACTGAAAGTAAAATTATATAGCGTGGTTAATGATATAATTCGGAAAGGTCAGTGCGTTTGAATGAGTGAGAGCTGTGCAGTAATGTGTCCAACTAGGAAGTTGGTATTTGGTATTTAAGTATTTGTTTTTTGTAGAGCCAATCAAATGTGTATGGTGGGTCAACTTTATTTATTCAAACAGCATACATAAAATACTTAAAAAAAAACAAAACAATACAAAGTCCGATACAAATAAGATGAAATACTAACAGATGTTTGTTTTGTCACGTGACTATGGGCATCTATGACGTCTTTCAAGCGGATCAGCTGTTGGCAGTCAGTACTGTTTGCTGTAAGTGGAAATGGTGTCGTGAAATATTAGGAAATACAAATAGAATACCAAATAACAGTGCGTCCTGCAAGTTCTGGCCTATGTGGGTCTATGTAGGCCAATGCATTCATGGACAATCTAAATGAGCTTTCTTGTATTAACATGTCAGAAAAAATGAGGGGAAAAAAAATCTAAAACCTTTTGTACTCTTTATTTTTATATATATCCGGCCCTAAAATTCCATATTGGTGCATCTCTAATAAAAAATTATATAAAAATTGAGACAGGGGCAGGTACATGGGTAATTTTTTTCTTGAATTCATCAATTTTTACTTTGCCATTTACTGCTGCTGCAGTCACATTCTACATTTCTCTCCAACACCCCACCACCACCACCCAACACCCACCCATGTAAAGACACACACACACACACACACACACACACACACACACTGCTATTCCTTCACACAATAATGGTGATAATGCAGGGGTCTAGGGGTCTTTCAGTGACTGTCTGAGGGAGTTCATAAAAATGTCGAATAAGTGAAGGAAGAGCTGATTCATCAGCTGTCTCATTGAAGTGGAAGAATAGAGGGAGGAACGAAGGTAGGGATGGGCGTTTTTTACAAGCCCCCCAACCCCCACCCCCCAAATACAGACACACACACACACAAACGCAAAGCTCTAAACTCAACCACTGCTGCCACAAGAGGCCACTTTGTGTGTGTCAGTGATGAGGTGCTGTTTTAAAGCATGCTTTCATTTTATTCTGAATATATACTGTTTGTATATTTATTTATTTGTTTGTTTGTTGATTATATGGCCCTCTGCATTTTTTTCAGGCCAGGGCGTAAACTGGGTTACCTCAGTACCATACACTATATTTCACTAATTTTGTGTAATGTTTTTCTTTTTTTGAATCTTCAGCATTTATGATAAACAATTTTAAAATGTCAGTTTCTCATGATGCTGCAAAAAATGCAACAATTTAACACAATGCACAGTACAATTGAATTCAAAACAACAAAATACCCAAACTATGAGGATTGGCAAATGGCCTATTGACCAACCAGACCAATCCATTGTTGTTAATGCATGCCAGTGAATAATATGTCTCCCCACATTCTTAGGACCCCTTGGCAACTGTGTCAGCATTTGTTGGACAAATCTATTGTCAGATTTCCGCTGTGCCTGCAGCTAATTTTTATTCATAAGCCTACAGCCTACCAAGAGCCGACAGACTAGGAACACATGGAGAGAGAGAGAGAGAGAGAGAGAGAGAGAGAGAGAGAGAGAGAGAGAGAGAGAGAGAGAGAGAGAGAGAGAGGGTGGTGGTGGTGGTGTGTGTGTGTGTGTGTGTGTGTGTGGGGGGGGTTATAGTAGCTCTTCAATGAGGGTGAACCCCAGCCTCTCAGGATGTAATTCATTCTCATAATGGCCTAACCCACAGATGAGGGTGAGGATGAGACACTGCAAGGGGAAGGGAATGGTAGCGTTTGAGAGTGTGTTGGGTGGGGGGGCATATGCATGTGTGTGTGTTGTGTATGGTGTGTATCTGAGTGGGTGTGTCTGTGTCAGATTGTGAGAGCCAGCGCTCTCTCTCCTCCTGGGGTGCTGGGTGTCCCCCTGTCTGCCCTGATTTCTTATTTGCTTCTATCCCAAAGACAACATATGCTCTGTGCATGTCTTCCAGTGGATGTGCTGGTCTCATTAGTCCTTCGTCAGCTCTAGAGGACCAGGTGCACCAGAGTTTCAACTCAGACTCAACCCTAGCTAAACTCAGGGTGATTCTAAGGGTGATTCTTATAATCAATGTTTGGGGGGGCTCAACATTATTTTCCAAAAATTCTAGCGGTACACCAGAGCCAAACCCAGTCCTAACTCAAATTTGAATCAGCAGTCAGAGGCCATGTTCAAGTCAGAGCCATTTAGCACCAGGGGCATAATTAGCTCCCTTTAAAAAGCCAAAAATACACACAAGCACACTCATCCAGAGGCTTTAGAAATCCCCACAATATGTGATAACAATATTAACAAAGAAGAACAATAACATTATTTTTTATTGGTAAAGCCTGCCACCCTGTGCCAAGCAATAAATTCGTCAAACAAGCCAGTGTTGGAGAATTTTGTGTTTCAACTGATCTGAACCCATGACTTTTTAGCTCCTCCCCCACGTCTGAGTGCCAACTAATTAACGGAGTTCGCCCTGCGCAAGAGGGCCCATTGAACTATAGACTTGGAGAGGGGACAGACAGAAGCAGCAAATCAATCAGGAATGTGCATGTGTGCAAGTGACTACGTCCTGCGTTCCTGAGACAGTGTATGTTTCAAATAGGCTTCTAAAGTGGGCCTACTCAACAACCTGGAATATATATATATAGTGAAATCCTTTTGCTATGACTATGATGATGACGTCTTGCTAGAGTATTAATCTGTTTTAGATTTAAACTTTAAATACATCATTTCTTGCTAGTGCATCAGCTCGGAAGTCGCCAGTGTTGTTCGTGATGTCTCGAGATATTGCAGCAGAAAAAGAGAGGCGCTCTCCATTGGACCATCTTCCACCCCCTGCAACCTCTAACAAGCCGCTAACACCGTTCAGCATAGTGGACATCCTAGGCAAACCCTCAGGAAAACGAGGATCAGCGCTCCTCTTTGCCGAAAAATCCAGCGCAAATCCACCTGGCCTTGTACATCTGCCCAACCGGACACTTCTAGCCAAGGCACCACTGTGCGCTCTGGAGGAGCTTGCAAGCAAAACCTTCAGGGGGCTTGAAGTGGGTGTTCTCCAAGCTGTAGAAGGTAGGCCTAAGCACTTAATTTTTTTCTAAATGATACTTTGGCTAATTATTTTTTTTTGTTTGTTTATTTGTTTAATTTCAGTGGATGAGTATTTACGTGTTTTTGAGAAATTGTAGTTTCATTAATTTTATTTTATTTATTCGGTGTCTTTCTAGGAAGGGATTATTTGACCATATATGGTCAACAACATAACCCAAAAAAGCGCAGAAAGTCCAGGACGGCATTTACTACCAATCAAATCTATGAGCTGGAAAAGAGATTTCTGTACCAGAAATATTTGTCTCCACCTGACCGGGACCAGATAGCCCATCAGCTGCGCCTAACGAACGCTCAAGTCATCACATGGTTTCAGAATCGCCGGGCCAAGTTAAAGCGGGATTTTGAGGAGTTGAAGGCCGATGTAAAGTCAGCCACCGCAGCTGGGAGCGTGCCTTTGGAGAAGCTCGACAAACTTGCCGATTTGGAGAGACTTGTTAATGGAGCTGCGGGACACCGCTCGCCAGGCACTCAAACGGGAGAGCACTTTCGGATGCCCCCCACGTCTCCATTTTCAGACCACACAACTAGTAAAGAAATCTCAGACGATGAAGACGAAGAAATTGACGTAGATGATTGAATGAAAAATGATGAATGAAAAGAGTCTTTAAAATCTTTAAATGTTTTGTAAGTTCAGGCCACCATCTCTTAACCAGAGATTCCCCTAAAAATTACTATATAGCTTTTATTTTTTTATATTGAAAGATGTTTTAAACAAAATGTTGTTTGTATTGTATTTATGAACTAGAAAATGTATTTTACTGCAAATGTAAAAGTGCCTTGAAGGCATGTTGAGACCTGTAGCCCATGTAACAAAATAAAATAAACAGCCTATAATTTCTGATAAAACGTCTTCTGTTGATTTGCCTCCGTGAATTAATTTGCTGAATTTAAAATGGATAAATAACTGCCCTTTACAGTCACTCAACAGCAACAAAAACTCATGCATATAGCCTACCTTCATGACTGCTAAGTGCGGCCTGCATTATGATCCTACATAGAGTTTTCTATTCCAGTGGAAATTTATGTGAGAATCGCAAATCTGGACCCTTTGGAGAGAAAAGGGGCAGAGATGTGAAAGCGACAAAACCTTAAGTTTTGGGCCAATTTCTTCAGGTCTGTATAATTCTTTTATGTTTGGGTCGAGGCTGTAATTTTGAGCGTAAAGCATGAAACGCGCAAACAAATGAGATGGCTCCCCTGGTGCGACAGGCCACAATGGAGCATACTCAGCCTCCTGCGGCTCCCAATGCTGAAACAAGCGTGTCCCGCTGCACGAAAAGGACAAAACGTTTGGAGGCCATATGGTTTTTGAAATTGCCCTCACAATTTCGGACATGTTGATTGATTGAGTTAACCTCCGCTTTTTAAACTGTTTAACTCCGTCCGAAACAAAGACGGTTTCCCATTCGCAGCCCTCTTCAAGATGTGCATCTGTGTCCATGAATGTCCGTTCCTTTCTCCCCAATCCCTTAAAGCTTGACGTTTTTAACAAGTCAATGAATTACAATGAAACTAGCGGTTTTGTAGCGCTTGTCTCCCATCTATTTAAGAGACCCTGAAATGTTATTTGACTTCCATCCAAAGGGTTACAGGTTTAAAGAATAGTAGACCCACTATTAGTGAAAATTCTTTTGATGTTAAGTAGGGGGGTTATAAAGTGTTTGGAGTGATTTTCGTGCCAGACTTTGAGCAAAAAAGAAGCTTTTGTTGACTTTTTCCAGTGACGTTTGTCTGTTTTACTTTTATCCATTGTGCTATTCTGTGTGTAATGAAGCTTAAAACATTGCAGTGTAAGAAAAGAAAATACAAAGTGAAAGGGAGAAATCACGCGCAAGTGCCTAGCCAGAACAGTGAAGTGAACAGCCAAATACGTAGCCTATAAAAAGTTAACAGAAATGCCGTTTGCCTCTCGCCAGTACGAAAGTACGGAAGAGCATTAGGGTCAGTAGGAGATATATATTTTGCTAATCTCTGAGAAATAAACTCAGAATTTTCGAGTAAAAAGTCGGAATTTTCGAGAAATAAAGTCAAAAGTTCTGAGAAAAAAGTCGAAAATTTAAAAGTCGAAACTTTCGAGAAATAAAGTCGAAAGTTTTGAGATACAAAGTCGAAAGTTTTGAGATTCAAAGTCAAAATTTTCGAGAAAAAAAGTCAGAAATATGTAGAAGGCGGGCGGAAGTGACATTCACCGGCGGTCAGTGGAGGCCGGGAGAGGAAGACACCGGCTTCAGATGCGTCCCTGCCTTGTGGATGCAGCTGGAGAAAGTGAGAGTTTAACCCCACACCAAGCACAAACATCGAATCCCTTGGCCAATGTTAGTGGTGGGAACAATATTTCAGGGGGTGGGATTGTTCATCGTGAAGTTAGGAGGCAAGTTAGTAGTGTGGGGAATGTCGGAGTTTATGGGAGCACAGTGTTTTTTATCGCGCTAGCCAGCTAGCTTCTATGCCTTCTGACCGTGCCTCTCCACAATCCGACAGTGACGTGGTGGAGGCTGGAGGTTTTGTCTAATGCCACTGGGGATGTTACGAGGTCATAGTGTTCATAGGAGAGTTAGGGTACAACAAAGGTGGGGAGTGTGGGGACAATGTGATAGCCTTCGTGCAGGAGGAACTGAGTGGGAACGGACAGATGCAGGGCATGTGTTGTGGGTGGAGGTGTATACCACCAGCAATGACCCTAAAGTCATTGCCTCGTATTATATCAAGTGCATCGAGTTGTCTTTCCCCCAGATAACCAATTGGCTGATCAAACGGAAGGCTACTGACCCTCATTTGCCAAGTACTCAAAGCCGGCATTTCCATTATCTTGAACTAAACATGCCGTGGCACAGCGCCTTTGACCCTGCTGCGCGCTGCATGGCGAGGTCCGCCTTGCGCGCACGCAAAGTGGAGAGAATTCGCACACTGTTATTATCATTGCGACTCCCCACCCTGCCTATGTTGTACCCTAACTCTCCTATGAACACTATGACCTCGTAACATCCCCAGTGGCATTAGTCAAAACCTCCAGCCTCCACGTTACTGTCGGATTGTGGAGAGGCACAGTCAGAAGGCATAGAAGCTAGCTGGCTAGCGCGATAAAAACACTGTGCTCCCATATAAACTCCGGCATTCCCCACACTACTAACTTGCCTCCTAACTTCACGATGAACAATCCGACCCCCTGAAATATTGTTACCACCACTAACATTGGCCAAGGGATTCGATGTTTGTGCTTGGTGTGGGGCTAAACTCTCACTTTGTCCAGCTGCATCATAACAAGGCAGGGACGCATCTGAAGCGGGTGGCACCCTCTCCCAGCCTCTCACTGATCTCATTCATGTCCACTGACCACCGGCGAATATCACTTCCGCCCGCCTTCTACATATTTCTGACTTTTTTTCTCGAAAATTTTGACTTTGAATCTCAAAACTTTCGACTTTATTTCTCGAAAGTTTCGACTTTATTTCTCGAAAGTTTCGACTTTTAAATTTTCGAGTTTTTTCTCAGAACTTTTGACTTTATTTCTCGAAAATTCCGACTTTTTACTCGAAAATTCTGAGTTTATTTCTCAGAGATTAGCAAAATATATATCTCCTACTGACCCTAATGCTCTTCCGTACGGAAGAGCATTAGGATCAGTAGGAGAGATATATTTTGCTAATCTCTGAGAAAGAAACTCAGAATTTTCGAGAAAAAAGTCGAAATTTTCGAGAAATAAAGTCGAAAGTTTTGAGAAATAAAGTCGAAAATTTAAAAGTCGAAAGTTTTGAGAAATAAAGTCGAAAGTTTTGAGAAATAAAGTCGAAAGTTTTGAGATATAAAGTCAAAAGTTTTGAGATTCAAAGTCGAAATTTTCGAGAAATGAAGTCGAAAGTTTTGAGATATAAAGTCAAAAGTTTTGAGATTCAAAGTCAAAATTTTCGAGAAAAAAAGTCAGAAATATGTAGAAGGCGGGCGGAAGTGATATTTGCCGGTGGTCAGTGGACATGAATGAGATCAGTGAGAGGCTGGGAGAGGGTGACACCCGCTTCAGATGCGTCCCTGCCTTGTTATGATGCAGCTGGACAAAGTGAGAGTTTAGCCCCACACCAAGCACAAACATCGGATACCTTGGCCAATGTTAGTGGTGGTAACAATATTTCAGGGGGTCGGATTGTTCATCGTGAAGTTAGGAGGCAAGTTAGTAGTGTGGGGAATGCCGGAGTTTATATGGGAGCACAGTGTTTTTATCGCGCTAGCCAGCTAGCTTCTATGCCTTCTGACCGTGCCTCTCCACAATCCGACAGTGACGTGGAGGCTGGAGGTTTTGACTAATGCCACTGGGGATGTTACGAGGTCATAGTGTTCATAGGAGAGTTAGGGTACAACATAGGCAGGGTGGGGAGTCGCAATGATAATGACAGTGTGCGAATTCTCTCCACTTTGCGTGCGCGCAAGGCGGACCTCGCCATGCAGCGCGCAGCAGGGTCAAAGGCGCTGTGCCACGGCATGTTTAGTTCAAGATAATGGAAATGCCGGCTTTGAGTACTTGGCAAATGAGGGTCAGTAGCCTTCCGTTTGATCAGCCAATTGGTTATCTGGGGGAAAGACAACTCGATGCACTTGATATAATACGAGGCAATGACTTTAGGGTCATTGCTGGTGGTATACACCTCCACCCACAACACATGCCCTGCATCTGTCCGTTCCCACTCAGTTCCTCCTGCACGAAGGCTATCACATTGTCCCCACACTCCCCACCTTGCCTATGTTGTACCCTAACTCTCCTATGAACACTATGACCTCGTAACATCCCCAGTGGCATTAGACAAAACCTCCAGCCTCCACCACGTTACTGTCGGATTGTGGATAGGCACGGTCAGAAGGCATAGAAGCTAGCTGGCTAGCGCGATAAAAAACACTGTGCTCCCATAAACTCCGACATTCCCCACACTACTAACTTGCCTCCTAACTTCACGATGAACAATCCCACCCCTGAAATATTGTTCCCACCACTAACATTGGCCAAGGGATTCGATGTTTGTGCTTGGTGTGGGGTTAAACTCTCACTTTGTCCAGCTGCATCATAACAAAGCAGGGACGCATCTGAAGCCGGTGTCTTCCTCTCCCGGCATCTCACTGGTCTCATTCATGTCCACTGACCGCCGGTGAATGTCACTTCCGCCCGCCTTCTACATATTTCTGACTTTTTTTCTCGAAAATTTTGACTTTGAATCTCAAAACTTTCGACTTTGTATCTCAAAACTTTCGACTTTATTTCTCGAAAGTTTCGACTTTTAAATTTTCGACTTTTTTTCTCAGAACTTTTGACTTTATTTCTCGAAAATTCCGACTTTTTACTCGAAAATTCTGAGTTTATTTCTCAGAGATTAGCAAAATATATATCTCCTACTGATCCTAATGCTCTTCCGTACACAACAGTTAAATTAAATGTGATTTTCTTTCCATGCTGCTTAATCATAAAATTAACCACATCATTAATATAGTCCACGGCTATTTCAGTTTATCAGCATGTATTCTAGTCCCCTCTTCATTCAGGATATGCAGGCATAATCCCTGAGTGGAAGGCAAAATGCAGTTTGCCTCTGTGAAGTTGCTGTTCAGTGCTAGTTCAAAATAATTTATGGTAGATGTGTTAACGATAATCAGTAGGCTAATAATTTATTTTAAAAACATAATAATTAGGCCTATAACTCATTAAACTTCTCTGAACAAATAGGCTAAAGATTAATTTTAGGCTACAAACATATTTCTTCAAATCATTTGATCCCTCTGTTGTGCAATGTCCACATATGGACAGTATCTCTGAAAAACATAATTTTATCCTGAATTTTAATATTAACAACAAACTCTCTCTCTAATGGTTGTTTTTCAATAGCCTGTGAGGCATCTGAGCTAGCACCCATAACTAACTAGCCATCCTTGATTGATGATGTCATCATATTTGGAGTAGGGCCTACAGAATTATCACTGTAAAAAAAAAAAGTTTGCAACTTATAAATTCAAGGCCACTACTGCACAAGGAAAGCAAATGCAACAAGTCAATCACCATTTTTAACATGACTGCAAAACTGTTAAATAGGCTACAGTAGTGACAGAAAAAAACTTATGTCACACGTTCATCTATTTTAAGCCTTGTAAACTCAAATTTGAAAGTTTTCACTGATATGATAGATTATAGTGGCCATAATGTGGAGTTCATATCCCGTAAAACTGAAAAAGGCAGTCTTAATTTTAAAATCAAAACTTATTCTAATTTAAAATTCAAAACTCTAAAATCTTTGTTGGTGTCTAAATTAAAAAATTATGTGCAGGAAGTTGCCCGTAATTTTTAAGTTGAACTAGCAGTCAAAATATTGCAATTAACCTTGACGCATGGTTTATTAATCTTAAATGGAATCAAATCTATCTATCTACCGGTACAGCGCATAAAGACAGGACATCTGCTAGAACAGTTTCCTGTCAAAGTTTTCTCTTCAGATTCCTTGTCAGAAAGCATGTTAGAACAGATTAAACTGCACCTTTTAAACATGCTCTCTTAAACAACAAACATTATAGCAATTCATGACTTGGGGCCACTTGAAAGCTGCCTTTAAAAAAAAAAAAAAAAAAAAAAAAATTCAATTTCAATTTAAACTGTCCAAGTCATGAATTACCATAGCCTAATATTTGTTTATGAGAGCATACGTTTAAAATTGCAGTTTCAGCGTAATTTCACTCTTAGATTAGCTTGCTATCTGCCCCCTAAATACAGTGTGAACTTCTGTCTTGGGAGACAACAGATAACATCAAACAAACAAAACAAAACAAGATAAAGAACATAGCAAACAAACAAACCAAATATGACATCCCACATATGACATTCCAGCCAATCACTGACAAAATGGTTTGCAAACTTACTCCTACCCTTCCCCCAAAAGTCTGTCAGTTTGTGTCTCCGACCCTGCATATAAATTAGAAATAATTTCTGACATTCAGGTCTAAAATAGGCTACCTTAAAATAATGATAAATAAACATGTGCATTGTAGGCAGGGGTGAAATAAGAAATAAATAAATGTGTCTGGCTATGTGTGACATCCAACCTGCCAAAACCCATTTCAAAGTGGGAGGCTGCAATAAAAATTGCTGCAGAGTAAATGTTGGCTTGACTTAGGTTCGATGAGTAGAATATCGCTCATTTCCAATATTGTTGGTAGATGTGTTTTTCCTTAATCACTGCATGTGATTTATTTTTAATATGGGTTTTTGGTTGTCAGAAACCCTCTTCTCTTAGCACTACTACGTACCACCTGTCAATCTTATAGCCCACCTTAGTATACTGTAGGTGCTAGATACAGACGGCAAGTACAGTTAACACCCCCAAAATGCTAGGGTGGGGTCAGCGTAGGGGAAGGCAGAGGCCAAATTAACATTATGGTGAATCAACAAGGCAGGGAAAGTTGCTTAATAATAATAGATCACATGGTAAAATTAACATAAAATCTTAAAATGTTATCTGTGGGCTGAGAATGAAGTCAATGTATCTTGCATTACATGCATGAATGCAATTATACAAGAAAAAGTTTGTCTAAAGAAATGCAGCATTAATGGGTGCACTGCAGCTCCATTGACCTTTTTCACCTGGTCGAAAACGAGGCTCGGGTGGTAAACTAGAAGTGCCGACGGAACGTCAATAATTTCTCACAGATGGTGGACAGAAAATCTACTGCTGGTCCCCTCTCTTGCTGTTGGTCAGGTGGAAATTTGGCAGATGAGGGGCATCCCATCTCCAGAAGCTACTTTAAGTTTTACCCACAGATAATATATACGTTTTATATACGTTTTTTATACGTTGGTTTTACAACCCAAGCCTCGTTCTAGTGCCTCATTGTGACGTAGGTGAATAAGGTGAATAGAACCCCACTAATTCTTCACTTACTCGCATGTGCCCTCTAGCTGCAGTACCACTGGAGAGTGCTCATTCTCCCCCATTAAAAGTTCTCTGATATTACGTTTAACATGCAAACTCTACATAGCCATGGTGAACGCCGCCTACTGGCTCTGCTCATTTCTTTTTGTTCCACCAGATAGTCAGGAAGATATAGTGCAGTTTTGTTTCCACAGACACTAAGGAATTAACTTTGATTTTTGCTAATCTGGAGTTAACTCAGGGCACATCTCAATACAATTTTTCTCCATCCTCTTTTCCTTATAGCCTACCAACCTTTCCTCCATCCTAGTCCCTCCCTCCTCTTTTGAAGGAAACAAGGTAGGAAGGATGGAAGGATGGAGGAATCAAGGACAGACAGATAGGCTACAAGACATGAGATGTCCTTGTCATTAATTCATCATCAGGATGGTCAGAGGAATCAAATGCAGATCACAGAGTAACTTGCAGGAAGTTTTATTCAAGCATAATTCAATAAATCCAAAAGAAGGACAAAACTCAAGGCTTCAGCAAAAACAGGTACTTGACAACAAAAAGACCTCTGAGGTGGTGAAATCCAAAACAGAACAGAGCACAAAAACTGAAGAACAGACAGAGCATACGTGCTGGTTTCCAAACAAACAGAACAGGTCTCACAAGGAATGACGATCAGACAAAGAACAAGGAACAACACAGGGTTTAAATACTCAACAAACAAACTGAGATAAAATAAAGGTGAGTGGTAATTGGGGATAATTGACCGGAACAGGAAACAGACCAAATATGGACAAGGATGTGGCAAAGTGAAGGGGAAAAAAATAGAAATGAGAAACAAAAAACATGAGCAACCACTAGAGGGAACCAAAAACATCTGTCCTATAGGCTTCCTGACAGCATCGCTAGGTTATTATTAAAAGTCCATTACTGATGACAAAGCAGCAGCACCATTTCTTGAACTAGTGACCTAACTTCATGAAATATAAACTATAACAACCAACATAGCTTGTTCATCATACTCCAATCTAATTAAATCATTAAGACAATTAAAGCAAGATCTGCATTTGCATCAGTTCACTTGTGTTGTTACCACTGACATTGCAGTAATTGAATGTTGAAGTGACAGCCTGACAAGCCAGACTAGCATAATAATATATAGTCTGGCCACAAAGGGCAGACCATGGCTTAATAATCTTTGTTGTCTTTCAAACTGACTCTTCACGCAATATAATAGAAATATGGCCATGATTCAAACTAAAACCGCCCAAAAATTCACTTCCCACAAAGAGCATTAGGATTGGCTAAACACTCCTGATGTCTGAATACAACTACTATGGTTGATGCAGATACTAGCAGAGCAAATACATTTGCTACCACTAGGATAGTTAGGCCTATACGTCTAGGCTAATAATGGGAGTTGGATTTTCACTTTTTTGAATCTATGAATCAAGCCAATGACTGCATGTTTCTCCTCACTCCTCATTCCTCTCGCAGCAATTAGACGAAGGACACATCCTCAATGATATTGAGCGTTTCTCAAAGTCGAGGAAGCATGCTTGGAAGGCTGGTTTTTTTTAGCATTCCATGTCATTGTCTGTCGCCTAAGTACTTTTCCAATGCATCCTTCTAAATTCTAGCGAGGACAGAGGCCTTTGTTAATGGATTTTTCAAGGATGTACTGATGGAACCTCATTTTTGAAATGTACAACTTCCAAGGCAAGTGTGCTACCTAGGAAGCATTCTCGACTTCAAAAACACTCAATGAACGATCTTGGGCACAAGAGTAGAGGACAGAGGTCTGAGTGTAACAGATGCCAACAAGTTCAGTTAGCTAGTGGCAGTAAATCCTCACAACCCTGCGGGACCAGCACCACCCTGCCCAACACCTCTTCCAGCTGCTGCCCTCTGGGAGAAAATACCCTCAAGCTGTGAGGCTACTGAATTAGCCTACATCAAACCAGGTTACATGTTAAATGAGATGGCATCATAAATTGCCTTAGGCCTAGGCCTATGTTAAAATGTAGCCTAAACATATTTGGGAGAGAGGGGTAAATTGAGTTGGTGTTTCAAGTCAGAAAAAGGAAAAAGGAAAATGCATTTCAATGATAGAATGTTCAGTTTACTACCATGAAATGGTTTTAAAATCTAAAATGTTCAGGTGAGAGGAGAGGAACCCCCTTTTTTTCTTGAAAACCATTTCAAATGAGTGGATTAAAACCTACATCTCTACTAGTTTCCCATTGATCATAGATGTGATAATTACACACCAAAACCAAAGGCTGATGAAGATGAAGAATGAAAAAGTGACTCGTCTTACCTCTCAAACCACATGCTCTCAACAAAATGAAATTTGCAAAAAGAGAGTGCCTATCTTTTGGAAACGGATATCCAGTGGGTGTCGCTCGTGTGCTATTTGTTTGGCCGTAAAGGTTTGTGGTTTAGCTTTCTATGGTAGCGTTACGACTTCCGGTTTAATGTCACGTGGGCAAGTCACTGGTGGCGGTATTTTTGTTTTGTTTGGGAAGTATTTCCACAGAAATGGTACGAACTGTTTTCGAATTGTATATATCAACTCACTTTCCTTTCGTAACTACACACTCGATGCAGATTGGAGCGTGTCGTGTGACCGACATATTGTGTTATTTCTTGTTATTTGCTGCTACCGTAAACGTTAGTTGCAGTGGAATCTCATGTTAACATCGGTTGTAGCAATTTTGCTAAATAGCCAGCCTACCTGCTTAATCTAGAAATAAGAACATCCCACAAAAAGCTTACCAGATTACATACGTTAACGTTATCATAACGTTGAGACAAGTCATGCAATGAAGAAATTTCCTTTCTCTTGTCAGGCTAAAGCCTCGTTCACTTTTGATCAGTCTCCTGAAGTTGATAGGTGTTCAGATGCTGCTAAGGCGGAAATATTGGAAGAATGCGAGGAAGTGTTTTCTCAGCTCCAAAAGGTAAGATAAAGTTAATTAATTTATAACATGAGCTTGCAAGTGACAAAAAAATGCAATGAATAACGTTAATCGATGCAACAAGTTGTCTTTGTTTTTTTCTGGTTCATGTAATTCATTATGATAATAACGAGACAAGTTGACATAACATTGAAGGGTCCGTG
>JAODXP020000140.1:0-12500 GCA_027497455.2 Sardinella longiceps
GTAGCTAGCATTGAAGATAGACTGCACAACCCTTGTCGGTATTACGTCAAATAGAATATAAGACAAAATGTTACTACGTTATAGTAAGGCAATATACATAGTTGTTTAATCAAGAGAAAGGTCGAAAGTATGTTTGATCAACCTGATTTTATTTCTTACAACACCAAGGGTGCAAGTCCAAGATAGAACCAACGTTAGCCACCATGCTACAGCAACTCACCAAAACATTAGCCCAATTCTCCACTAATTCTCCTGGACGCACAACTCTACCTCTATTCTCTGCCCATCGTTCCGCCCCGTTTTGTCGCCCTATCCTCTTTCGCGCCTGAAGGCTCGTTATTATATGGCTGTGGGCCATGGTAGACGTGGCCACCAGGGAATTCCTCCTCGACTTCCATTGACATAGTGAACCTAGATTTGAGCTGTGTTCCTTGGCATTCGTCACGTCCGGTCGGTGATTTAGACAGACGGAAGTTATTTTTTAACACCATTTTATCTAATAATTCCATTTATGGTATAGTTAGATTTCTATGAGACTGAAAATCGAATTGTTTTCTCATCAATGTACACAATGCTGCATAGTGATGTTCAACCTGCACCATGGGCTTTAAGATCATATCAAACATGTTTGATTCAGTCGGACCCAGTCGTAATTGCGTCAACAATGGGAAGAATCGCATCGTTACAAATCTGTCACCCAAACACACATAACGATTCGAGCCACGACTGAAACTTGCGACTACTCATGATTACCCGTGACTACCCATGACTGGCCCGGACGTTCCATCGTATCAAAATCGGGGTTAAAAATCGGTAGGTCTGTTGCCAGCTTAAGGGTGAATTCACCACAAAATGTGTATTCAGACATAATTATAGGTGCTCTGGTAAAAATAATACTTATTTAATACTTTTTCAAGATGACGCCTACAGCCATTTTGGATTCGGCCCTCTAGAAAAAAATGGCGACTTTTTTGCGAGGGACGGGGGCTAAATTTTTCATAAATGGTTTATAGAAGCCAAATCAGTTGTCAAAACATATTAGCCAGAAGATGGTCACAGAAGTGAGGTTTATGACCCTACTAAATATATAGTTACAAGAGTTAAAACAAGTAATAACTACTACAACAACAACAGCAGCAACAGGCACATGACATCTCAAAATGTGTGACGTACATCATAAGTTAAACACATTGACAGATACCAATGATTAAGACAAGCTTAAGAATCTTCTGTAAGTCATTCCAAGTAAAAGGTACAGAAAACATGAACAACGTTTTCTCTGTCCTTTGCTGAGGGACGTCTGGTAAGATGGTGTTTTGTGATCTTAGTCATATGTGCAGTGTTTGATCGAAAGCAAATCAGATATATAGAGTGTCAGTCTACCTATGATGGCTTTATATACAGTGTTAGGCAAGTTACTGCAAAACTGTAATGCATTATTTATTACTTGTTGACATTTTATAGTAGTCCCTTACATTACAATATTAGTGTTTTGAAAATGTAAGGCATTATATTACTGTTGCATTACATTTAAGTTACTCTTCAGGCCCCCCGTAGCCTATGACCTTCATTAGTCCGTTATCAATGTTGAGAATGACAAGCGGAGACTGTAAATTTCTACATTAAGTCCGGCACAGCAAACGGTTTACCCTTGATGACCTCTCAGTGATTTTTGGCGAATTTGTATGAAGGGAAAAAAAAACCACCACTTCATTCCAAGTTAAAAATGCATTGTAACTTGACTTACTGACAATTGTAACGAGGAAAATATTACCATTTTTTTTCTGTAATGCCTTACATTACCAAGTTACCACAGAAAGCAATGCATTACAGTAATTAGTTACTTTTGTAACTCGTTACTCCCAACACTGTTTATATAAACATATAAAAATGAGTTAGCCGTCGATTTGACAGGAAGGTAAATTTGCTTTGGAACAAAGTGTGCAATGAGTGGGTTACAGGTTAGCAGTTTGTAATAAACCTTAGAGTACCATGATACGTTTCACTGTTGATTATTAACAGGGGTGATATTAAATCATGAATATGAAAACTGAAATGTTTTTATGGTCTCGGCCTCAACTCATAAAATAGGCCTATCATAACACACAAATAGTAAGCTTGTGAAAATGTTTAATACAACAAATTGAAAACCATCCAGCCCTGTCTGATACAAAATGATGGACTATAGAATCATGCATGTCATCTTGACCACTGTAGCGTTTTGCAGTCATTCTTATTTCAACTTCAAAACCCTTAATTACAATACTCCCTTCCTTCATCAAATAAAAGGAAGTCTCTTGGGAGTCAGCTCTATGTTCCCACAGCTCTATGTTCCCAAAGCCCTATGTTCCCACATTTGTTAGGAATTTTTATTTTTGACAGAATTTTGGGAAATTAGGCCCTATGTTCCCACAGCCTTATGTTCCCACATTTTTTAGGAAATTTGGGAATTTGGGCCCTATGTTCCCACAGCCCAGCATGCTCTCACATTATAAAGATTTTTTTTTTAATTAGACCCTATTTTCCCACAGCAATATGTTCCGATAAAGGCATGTTTACACCAACACAGGTAATATTTATCCTGTTAGCCTTTCTGTTCACATTAGAATGGAAGATTCTGAAACTGATTCAAAAAATGATTTCTGAGGTCGATTTCAAAAAAAGATCGCTGAGGTGGATGAATGTAAAATCGTTGTGGAATGTGGATGCAAAACTAAACCCCACTTCCTGGAAGGCACCATTGAGGGCAAATAATACCAAAGATCAAATCTTGCATGAGGGGCCTACTAGGCAGGGGTAGAAGTGTGAGACTATACCTGACTTTGAAGAAAGATGGAAAAAAACCTCTTCGAAATGGGAGAATATAGGGCTGTGGGAACATAGAGCTGTGGGAACATAGAGTTGTGGGAACATAGAGCTGTGGGAACATAGGGCTGTGGGAACATAGAGTTGTGGGAACATAGAGCTGTGGGAACATAGGGCTGTGGGAACATAGAGCTGTGGGAACATAGAGCTGTGGGAGGGCTGTGGGAACATAGAGTTGTGGGAACATAGAGCTGTGGGAACATAGAGCTGTGGGAACAGAGTTGTGGGAACATAGAGCTGTGGGAACATAGAGCTGTGGGAACATAGGGCTGTGGGAACATAGAGTTGTGGGAACATAGAGTTGTGGGAACATAGAGTTGTGGGAACATAGAGTTGTGGGAGGGCTGTGGGAACATAGAGCTGTGGGAACATAGAGCTGTGGGAACATAGGGCTGTGGGAACATTGACAAGCTCCCGTCTCTTGCACTTGACAATTGCGGTGACCAGTGACACTCAGGGACAAGCACAATTACTAAGGGCTAAGTCACTTTGTATAATAGCATCTGCTAAATGCATAAATGTAAATGTAACTGCCTTTTTTACTCTACCAGACATGGAGTTGGTTTTATTGATGATAAAAGATAAAAGAAACAAAAATATGCCTCCAATATAAAAAGAGTCCTGAAGACAAAAGGTAAAATAGATAAAGGGTCAGCAAAAGCCCCAAAACTATTTCTACTATTTATACTAAGGCAGAGTTTTTCACACCGTCATCTTCAACGCTTTATTTAAGTCTTATACCACTGCTTGGTCAGATTTCCTATTGTGATGCCCTATTTAGAACGTGCATTATTTTTCAGGTAACTGCACAGCTATGAAGTAGTTCCACTTTTCCGTCCATATTCAGACTTGCATATCAATTCGCCCAACTCGCCCTGACTTTTTAATAAACTGTAACGTTAACACTGTGGGGTCCGGGACCCCTGAGGGGATACGGTTTGGACTATTCCAAACTCATGTCTGTAGCTCAGTGAGTTTTTGTCCTACAAATATATGAGTAGCACCACTAGAAACCTTGGATCTTCTAGTTTTCAAATATATAGGTTTCATGATAGAAATGCATTGTTTCTGCTTTATACAAATCATAAAACAAAATGCAAAGTTTTAGAGTGTTTTGAGACTCTCAGGCTGTTACAGACACACGCCCCTGCCTATTGAGATGCTAACTGCTGGGCCATCATAGGCTTGCTGCCTGGGGACACGAGGTGGGGACACACCCCTTTGTACGAGCACATGGTTCTTTGTTTTTGAAACCCAGTTGGGTCATGTGTTTGTCTTTGCCTTTGGAAGATGCCCAAATTATAAAAATATTATATGGAAGCTAGCATAACCGTGTAATAACATCTTTATTACACTATTATGCTATAGTTGGCATGTAATACGTTGCTTAGGCTATTCTTAGCTTTTGAAGACATATTTCAGTTACTAAACTACACCACAGTAAAATGAATTGTTTAGTCAACACTGAGCGTAGAATTGCAATGCAATATGCAATACAATGCATAGCCATAGCCTGTTATTAGACATCTGAATGAATCTATTAGCTTGAAGGATAATGATAGGATATAATAGGATACAGCATATTATGAAGGACAAAACAGCCAAGAGGGTCTTTCAAATAGTTTGTTTTTGCAGACTCCAACAAAGGTTACACCGTTTTCTGTATACACAGGAAATAATCACTTCCCCACAGGCCATGGCCTCTATTGAACAATTTATTGAATTTCTTACATTTGAAGATGATTTTTAGATTTGGAACTGGGTTATCTGTGCCACTGGTTTGTCTGAGTTCTCTGTGGCCCTTTGTCCTGTGTGTTGACAGGACAAAGGACCACAAGCACATGGTGACAGGGGGTGGGGGCTATCAGAGGTGTCACACCTATCTCATTTGTATTCAGTTCACAAAGCCACTGACTGGCATTTATCTTTACTTTTTTTACATTTTATACAGAAACCACATGTAATTTCTGAAAGCTCTTTTTACTTTTATGTAGCCAATACTTAGGCTTACCAGGTTCAAACCTCAAAAGCTCTGGCTCGGTATATTTATAGTGTGTTTTTTTACAGTGTGTGAAGACATTCGAAAATAGGTTTTTGTGTAGTTGTGTTTACAGTTAATTTTAATAAAAACTATTTTCATTACAGTCACTTTACTCTTATATTGTTTTTATTGATATCTTATAGAATGTAATAATATATGTCACTTTTGCATAAAAGGTTTTAGTTAGATGAAATACTTAAAAATGTCAAAGTGTAGCAGACTGCCTCAAACTGCCTGAAAGGCCTTGGACCCCCGACTGTTAACACAAGCTCGCAATTTAGTGACCCGACCAACGTTCATGACACAGCAACATTGTAACTTGTGACCGCGATGTTTTTTAACTATGTCACACTTTGTTTGGAAGTATGGGAGACGGTGAATTTACAGAGCCCAAGACATGTTAGAATCTTTGGACTTAGCGCTTGACAACGGGAGATGGAATTAACAACTGACTTAGCAACTCTACATTAGAACTAGTAACGGCAGTTTATCTTGGTAAGTTTTGATTGAGACGATATGTGGCGGAAAGAAGTAGTTCTGACAACTAGCTTGTCTTCAACCATCAGCTAGCCACCTAGCCATCAAAACGGGCATGTTGTTAGTCAAACCACATAGCGGAGAAGTGGCAACAGTGGTATAAGCGGGATAATGAACTTCCACGGCGTGCACATATAGAAAAATAATGCACGGGTTCGAAGTTAAGCCCACTCCGCTACGCGTCGTGGGCTTTTAGAACTTCGAACCCGTGCATTATTTTTCTATATGTGCACGCCGTGTCGTTCATTATCCCTTACTTAGCACATACACAAAACCACAAGAGCAAAGCTAAAAGAGCACAAATGTGCATTCAGGCACACTCACCCTAAACTTTCTTTCTGTATAGCAGGATGTGCATTCAGGCACACTCACCCTAAACTTTACTGTATAGCAGGATGTGCATTCAGGCACACTCACCCTAAACTTTACTGTATAGCAGGATGTGCATTCAGGCACACTCACCCTAAACTTTCTTTCTTACTGTATAGCAGGATGTGCATTCAGGCACACTCACCCTAAACTTTCTTACTGTATAGCAGGATGTGCATTCAGGCACACTCACCCTAAACTTTCTTTCTGTATAGCAGGATGTGCATTCAGGCACACTCACCCTAAACTTTCTTTCTGTATAGCAGGATGTGCATTCAGGCACACTCACCCTAAACTTTACTGTATAGCAGGATGTGCATTCAGGCACACTCACCCTAAACTTTACTGTATAGCAGGATGTGCATTCAGGCACACTCACCCTAAACTTTACTGTATAGCAGGATGTGCATTCAGGCACACTCACCCTAAACTTTCTTTCTTATTGTATAGCAGGATGTGCATTCAGGCACACTCACCCTAAACTTTCTTTCTTTCTGTATAGCAGGATGTGCATTCAGGCACACTCACCCTAAACTTTACTGTATAGCAGGATGTGCATTCAGGCACACTCACCCTAAACTTTCTTTCTTTCTGTATAGCAGGATGTGCATTCAGGCACACTCACCCTAAACTTTCTTTCTGTATAGCAGGATGTGCATTCAGGCACACTCACCCTAAACTTTACTGTATAGCAGGATGTGCATTCAGGCACACTCACCCTAAACTTTACTGTATAGCAGGATGTGCATTCAGGCACACTCACCCTAAACTTTCTTTCTTTCTGTATAGCAGGATGTGCATTCAGGCACACTCACCCTAAACTTTACTGTATAGCAGGATGTGCATTCAGGCACACTCACCCTAAACTTTCTTACTGTATAGCAGGATGTGCATTCAGGCACACTCACCCTAAACTTTACTGTATAGCAGGATGTGCATTCAGGCACACTCACCCTAAACTTTCTTTCTTTCTGTATAGCAGGATGTGCATTCAGGCACACTCACCCTAAACTTTCTTACTGTATAGCAGGATGTGCATTCAGGCACACTCACCCTAAACTTTCTTTCTGTATAGCAGGATGTGCATTCAGGCACACTCACCCTAAACTTTACTGTATAGCAGGATGTGCATTCAGGCACACTCACCCTAAACTTTCTTACTGTATAGCAGGATGTGCATTCAGGCACACTCACCCTAAACTTTACTGTATAGCAGGATGTGCATTCAGGCACACTCACCCTAAACTTTCTTTCTTATTGTATAGCAGGATGTGCATTCAGGCACACTCACCCTAAACTTTCTTTCTGTATAGCAGGATGTGCATTCAGGCACACTCACCCTAAACTTTCTTACTGTATAGCAGGATGTGCATTCAGGCACACTCACCCTAAACTTTACTGTATAGCAGGATGTGCATTCAGGCACACTCACCCTAAACTTTACTGTATAGCAGGATGTGCATTCAGGCACACTCACCCTAAACTTTCTTTCTGTATAGCAGGATGTGCATTCAGGCACACTCACCCTAAACTTTCTTTCTTTCTGTATAGCAGGATGTGCATTCAGGCACACTCACCCTAAACTTTACTGTATAGCAGGATGTGCATTCAGGCACACTCACCCTAAACTTTACTGTATAGCAGGATGTGCATTCAGGCACACTCACCCTAAACTTTACTGTATAGCAGGATGTGCATTCAGGCACACTCACCCTAAACTTTACTGTATAGCAGGATGTGCATTCAGGCACACTCACCCTAAACTTTCTTTCTGTATAGCAGGATGTGCATTCAGGCACACTCACCCTAAACTTTACTGTATAGCAGGATGTGCATTCAGGCACACTCACCCTAAACTTTCTTTCTGTATAGCAGGATGTGCATTCAGGCACACTCACCCTAAACTTTCTTTCTGTATAGCAGGATGTGCATTCAGGCACACTCACCCTAAACTTTCTTTCTGTATAGCAGGATGTGCATTCAGGCACACTCACCCTAAACTTTCTTTCTGTATAGCAGGATGTGCATTCAGGCACACTCACCCTAAACTTTACTGTATAGCAGGATGTGCATTCAGGCACACTCACCCTAAACTTTACTGTATAGCAGGATGTGCATTCAGGCACACTCACCCTAAACTTTACTGTATAGCAGGATGTGCATTCAGGCACACTCACCCTAAACTTTACTGTATAGCAGGATGTGCATTCAGGCACACTCACCCTAAACTTTACTGTATAGCAGGATGTGCATTCAGGCACACTCACCCTAAACTTTACTGTATAGCAGGATGTGCATTCAGGCACACTCACCCTAAACTTTACTGTATAGCAGGATGTGCATTCAGGCACACTCACCCTAAACTTTACTGTATAGCAGGATGTGCATTCAGGCACACTCACCCTAAACTTTCTTTCTGTATAGCAGGATGTGCATTCAGGCACACTCACCCTAAACTTTCTTTCTGTATAGCAGGATGTGCATTCAGGCACACTCACCCTAAACTTTCTTTCTGTATAGCAGGATGTGCATTCAGGCACACTCACCCTAAACTTTACTGTATAGCAGGATGTGCATTCAGGCACACTCACCCTAAACTTTACTGTATAGCAGGATGTGCATTCAGGCACACTCACCCTAAACTTTCTTTCTGTATAGCAGGATGTGCATTCAGGCACACTCACCCTAAACTTTCTTTCTGTATAGCAGGATGTGCATTCAGGCACACTCACCCTAAACTTTCTTTCTTACTGTATAGCAGGATGTGCATTCAGGCACACTCACCCTAAACTTTACTGTATAGCAGGATGTGCATTCAGGCACACTCACCCTAAACTTTCTTTCTGTATAGCAGGATGTGCATTCAGGCACACTCACCCTAAACTTTCTTTCTGTATAGCAGGATGTGCATTCAGGCACACTCACCCTAAACTTTACTGTATAGCAGGATGTGCATTCAGGCACACTCACCCTAAACTTTCTTTCTGTATAGCAGGATGTGCATTCAGGCACACTCACCCTAAACTTTCTTTCTTACTGTATAGCAGGATGTGCATTCAGGCACACTCACCCTAAACTTTACTGTATAGCAGGATGTGCATTCAGGCACACTCACCCTAAACTTTACTGTATAGCAGGATGTGCATTCAGGCACACTCACCCTAAACTTTACTGTATAGCAGGATGTGCATTCAGGCACACTCACCCTAAACTTTACTGTATAGCAGGATGTGCATTCAGGCACACTCACCCTAAACTTTCTTTCTTTCTGTATAGCAGGATGTGCATTCAGGCACACTCACCCTAAACTTTCTTACTGTATAGCAGGATGTGCATTCAGGCACACTCACCCTAAACTTTCTTTCTGTATAGCAGGATGTGCATTCAGGCACACTCACCCTAAACTTTCTTTCTGTATAGCAGGATGTGCATTCAGGCACACTCACCCTAAACTTTCTTTCTTTCTGTATAGCAGGATGTGCATTCAGGCACACTCACCCTAAACTTTACTGTATAGCAGGATGTGCATTCAGGCACACTCACCCTAAACTTTACTGTATAGCAGGATGTGCATTCAGGCACACTCACCCTAAACTTTCTTACTGTATAGCAGGATGTGCATTCAGGCACACTCACCCTAAACTTTCTTTCTGTATAGCAGGATGTGCATTCAGGCACACTCACCCTAAACTTTCTTTCTGTATAGCAGGATGTGCATTCAGGCACACTCACCCTAAACTTTACTGTATAGCAGGATGTGCATTCAGGCACACTCACCCTAAACTTTCTTTCTTACTGTATAGCAGGATGTGCATTCAGGCACACTCACCCTAAACTTTACTGTATAGCAGGATGTGCATTCAGGCACACTCACCCTAAACTTTACTGTATAGCAGGATGTGCATTCAGGCACACTCACCCTAAACTTTACTGTATAGCAGGATGTGCATTCAGGCACACTCACCCTAAACTTTACTGTATAGCAGGATGTGCATTCAGGCACACTCACCCTAAACTTTCTTTCTGTATAGCAGGATGTGCATTCAGGCACACTCACCCTAAACTTTACTGTATAGCAGGATGTGCATTCAGGCACACTCACCCTAAACTTTCTTTCTTATTGTATAGCAGGATGTGCATTCAGGCACACTCACCCTAAACTTTCTTACTGTATAGCAGGATGTGCATTCAGGCACACTCACCCTAAACTTTACTGTATAGCAGGATGTGCATTCAGGCACACTCACCCTAAACTTTCTTTCTGTATAGCAGGATGTGCATTCAGGCACACTCACCCTAAACTTTCTTTCTGTATAGCAGGATGTGCATTCAGGCACACTCACCCTAAACTTTACTGTATAGCAGGATGTGCATTCAGGCACACTCACCCTAAACTTTCTTTCTGTATAGCAGGATGTGCATTCAGGCACACTCACCCTAAACTTTCTTTCTTTCTGTATAGCAGGATGTGCATTCAGGCACACTCACCCTAAACTTTACTGTATAGCAGGATGTGCATTCAGGCACACTCACCCTAAACTTTCTTTCTGTATAGCAGGATGTGCATTCAGGCACACTCACCCTAAACTTTACTGTATAGCAGGATGTGCATTCAGGCACACTCACCCTAAACTTTCTTTCTTATTGTATAGCAGGATGTGCATTCAGGCACACTCACCCTAAACTTTACTGTATAGCAGGATGTGCATTCAGGCACACTCACCCTAAACTTTCTTTCTGTATAGCAGGATGTGCATTCAGGCACACTCACCCTAAACTTTCTTTCTGTATAGCAGGATGTGCATTCAGGCACACTCACCCTAAACTTTACTGTATAGCAGGATGTGCATTCAGGCACACTCACCCTAAACTTTCTTTCTGTATAGCAGGATGTGCATTCAGGCACACTCACCCTAAACTTTCTTTCTGTATAGCAGGATGTGCATTCAGGCACACTCACCCTAAACTTTACTGTATAGCAGGATGTGCATTCAGGCACACTCACCCTAAACTTTACTGTATAGCAGGATGTGCATTCAGGCACACTCACCCTAAACTTTCTTACTGTATAGCAGGATGTGCATTCAGGCACACTCACCCTAAACTTTCTTTCTGTATAGCAGGATGTGCATTCAGGCACACTCACCCTAAACTTTCTTTCTGTATAGCAGGATGCGCATTCAGGCACACTCACCCAGGATGTCGGTAACAAACTAATGCTCTGAGTTTGATTCACCATTGCAAAATGGTTACATAGTTGATCATGATGGCAGTTTATCAGCATTACTGATGTTCATCACCGGTTGTCAATTTGAGCATCAGCATTACTGATTAACAAAATTCCAAATAACCCCTGCAAGCCTAGCAGTAGTTCACAATTTTGTTCATGTACTTATTCAAACTCCATGGTTGAATACAGTAAAAACTCACACTAAAATCATATCATTATTTACATCATAAGAATATGAGCCTTTCAACAGCATTATGGATGTGGCAAGAGATGGACAAGCTTTTATGGGAGAGTACCAGAGATTACCGACATCCTTTTGATATTTGCTTAGCTGATTACTTACATAATTGTGACAATACTTTTTTGTATTGCAAGTTTTCCAAAATACTTTGTACATGCATGTAGAGGAGACTTTTATTTCTAAGGTGAGGTTGTAATAGATTATTATTATTTCCCCATTTGAATCAAACTCAGAGCATAAGATTGTGATCAACATCCTGTTACAGGAAAGAAAGTTGAGGGAGAGTGTGCCTGAATGACTGACATTTGTGCTGTCGTGGTTTTGCTCTTGTGGTTTTGTGTAGGTGATATTTGCATGCTAAGACTAATACATACACACATACTTACATACATACATACATACATACTGTACATACATACATAACCACAACACATGCAAGAACTATCAGGAGTATGCACCAGAGGATCTAGGAATGTGGATCATCTAGAAAGCTTCTGGGAAGAGGAGGCGTCTCAAATCTATTTCTACGTTTTCAGCTTTAGTAGCACTTGGTGTGACACCATAACACTCGTCAGACTTGCAACAGAGGCAGCTGCAACTTTTGCAACTGCCTCAAACCCTACAGGATGTGTTGGGCAGTTCTACATGACAGGAAGAGACAATTTCCTCATCTGTAAAAAGGAAACTGTTGTGGTTTCAGCTCTGCTGAGGCCCACATAGATCTGCACACACACAAACTGTTTAAATCTAAAAGAATTGATCTTTTGAAGTCCATACTTAAGCTTTTTAAAATAGTAAAGGACTTTATCATTTGCAGCGTTGAATAATCCTCTCTGTCACTGATATAATAACATTGCAGTAAAATAATAATCCAAGTCTTATATTAACGTGTATCACAAATGCAAGGCTTTTTTTTCATTTCCAGTACATCTGATATTCTTCAAATCAGCAGTAAAATAATAATCCAAGTAATCCCGCTTGGCAGAATGACTGGTCGCGGGTCCACAAAATAGAAATTGAAAGTAGATATAACTGAAATAGCATTTATTACCGGCTTGTCAGACAACGTAGCGCACAAAAACTATCATCCTTGGTTCGTACTTTTTGGTTTGCAAATAAATATATAGTGATCGTTGAAAATGTATAATGTATAATGTAGTTGTAATTTTTATAATATTTCGGCGACTGTAGGTGGAGCTCCGGAGTCCTGCCTGGTG
>JAODXP020000140.1:25000-32500 GCA_027497455.2 Sardinella longiceps
GAGAGAGAGAGAGCATATGTAATAATGTGTGTGTGTGTGTGTGTGTGTGTGAGTGAGAGAGAGAGAGAGAGAGAGAGAGAGAGAGAGAGAGAAGGGGTTATGTAATAATCTGTGTGTGTGTGTGTGTGTGTGTGTCTCAGAGATGCATCTGATGCTGATTTGCCCTGGCCAGGAATGACACTGGGTCTCATCATCCTCTCTACATGGTACTGGTGCACCGATCAGGTATACACACACACACACACACACACACACACTATACACACACACACACACACACATACTATACACACACACACACACTCTCATCCTCATGGTACTGGTGCACTGATCAGGTACACACACTACACACACACACACACACACACATACTATACACACACACACACACTCTCATCCTCATGGTACTGGTGCACTGATCAGGTACACACACTATACACACACACACACTACATACACACACCCACACACTATATATACACACACACACTCTGGGTCTCATCATCCTCTACATGGTACTGGTGCACCGATCAGGCACACACACACACACGCACACACAGGATAGGTTCCATGCACTGAGGCCCCAGGCTGACTAGTTGTATGTAGACAATAAATAAAGGCAGTACAAATACATGTGCACCGATCAGGCACACACACACACACACACACACACACACACACACACACACACACACACACACACACACACACACACACACAGGATAGGTTCCATGCACTGAGGCCCCAGGCTGACTAGTTGTATGTAGACAATAAATAAAGGCAGTACAAATACATCTTTACAAAATATTTTATTGTCAAATGAGAAGACTATTTACATGAATAATTCTCACCAGTATCTACACAGAAACCAAACATGCACAAACACACACACACACACACACACACGTACACTGTACGCACGCACGCACACACATGAACAGAACGCTGATTTAAAACAAACTCTATCATGAGTGCCATTATAACATTGCAGCTGTTTGCATAAAACAATTGTGGCTGTGGCGTATTTTTCCAGAACACCAAAGCATTTGGTCCTCCGCAACTAGCATTCAGTTAGCGATAAAGGCTAGCCTCCCAAATAGCATTCAGGCTAGCAATAAAGGTTAGTGTTTATGCCTCCACAAATAGCATTCAGGTTAGCGATAAAGGTTAGCGTTTGGTCCTCCACAGATAGCATTCAGGTTAGCGATAAAGGTTAGCCTCCACAACTAGCATTCAGATTAGCCAATATCCACTTTTCTCTCATTTCTGTTGAATTAGGTGACTAGCTAAGACTTTGGGGGTCGTAATACAATTAGTTGTAGTTGACGGAGTGACAGGTTTGAAGCCTGAATGCAGAAAGAACAGGCATATGGTTAGTGTTTACATCAACTAGTCTAATCTTTCAGTGGTTGTCAAACTGGGGTACGAGTACCCCTGGGGGTACTTGGATGGGTTCTAGGGGGTACACAAAACTAATCTGTGAAAGGGTTCTCAGTTCTCACCAGCATAAAAATAATATAGAGAAAGATCTAAAAACTTTCCCCAATACCCCCTTTTGCTATTAAATTGCATGTATGTGCTCACGTTGTGTTTATTCAGTAATAACTAAACAAAAAACTTCAAGGTGTTTTTGGTGTGGGGGTACTCGGTAGGTCCAGAGTGTCTCAGGGGGTACGCAACAGTTTGGGACCACAGAACTAGAGTACAGGCTTTGGATTTGGGTTGCTGATTATGTGGAGGCCAGATCCAATGTCAATTCCAGAACAGCATAAATGCAAACAGAATGGGAATGTCAAACACAGTTTGTCAATGTCAATTCCAGTACAGCATACTTTGGCCCAATCCCATTTCTAATCTTCCCCCTTCCCCTTCCCCTTTGCCCTCCCCCTTCGCCTATCCCTTATCCCTTGAAACCGAGTGACAAGTGAAAGGGATGTAAACATAGGAAATGAGACGATACGTCAATTCACTACCATTAGAAAATAACGTGCCCACGGACTTGTGTTCAAGTCCAACTTTTACTATATGATACAAAACGGTAATTTTCGCGGACAAACTAATAAAATATGAAAACATGTGATAACATCTTAAACAAGAGACGTGTTGGAAACTTTCTAGATAACCGACGTTAACGTTAAACGTTAATTACGTTAGCATTGCTAACATCCGTTGACACAAAATATGTTATGACCTAAAACCTGACAGGATAACGTATATTTCGTTGTCACAATACTGAATATAACATATAAAACAACTTCCAGGTTTCTAAACTTTATTATAAATACCTAATTCATTGGTATCCTTTGCCAGTTGTGCTGATTTTCCACTGCTGAAAACTATGTGTGTCATACCCCTTCGTTTTGAGGGGAGTCCTGGAGCGGCTTCGTTTGAAGGGCTAGGTAGCCCTCGCCCTTAGCCCTACCCCTTGTGCCCAAGGAGAATTGGGACACCCCTTCACCTCACGGGAACGCGCAAAAACCAAGGGGAAGGGCTAAGCGGAGGGGTAAGGGGTAGAAATGGGATTGGGCCCTAATACATACAAACACAATACAATGTCAATTCCAGAACAGCGAACAGAATGAGAATGCCAATTCCAGAACAGAATTAAAACAAACACAATACAATAGATGATTTCGACTTCACGTAACAATCAGGCAACGGCCGGACACGCCCACTTTCAGGGGTAAACCTGACCGGAGTGATAACGTTATTCTCAATGTAAAACGGACTATACTTCAGCAGAGTCATGGCTTTATAAGTTTGGATGTGTCAGTTTACAAGAATAAAACCCACAAGATCGTTTTATGTAAGTGTTTTCTTTCTGTCAGAGGATTTTAAACTACACCTTGATGTTTAAATTGCGCATATTTTTCCGTTACCCAAAGGAAGCACAGAACTTCTTCACAGCTTAGAGCTGTTGTCTATGGACGTTAGCGGCTATATAGCAAGCTAACCGTCAAAACGGCTTCTGAACACATCTAAATTTATTAACATGGTAACATTCACACTCTAGCATGTTCATACGATCTTGCTGTCAACAAGTAAGACCAGACAGTAAGCTGTGTTACTCTAATATAATCAATTTGCCTATTAGCAAGCTAACCGGAGCTAACACCAACGTTAGCAAATACGTGAGTTAGCCAGCAACATCAGGACACTGCAGACAAATTTGGCTGTGAATAAATATATTCTGACCATGAATCATTTGGGTGAAAGTGAGTCTTAAAAACCGCTATGTTCATCATATTGTTTGATGGCCTGGTAAATTATAATAAGGTGTTAAGTGTACTTGCTACTCCTCATCTCCATTCATTTGAATGGTCCTCCGATCTTTCGTTTACCCCCCAAACTGGACGTCACACATGTCATAATGGCAAAATTCCCGGATGTTTGAAATCATCTATGTCAATTCCAGAACAGCGAACAGAATGAGAATGCCAATTCCAGAACAGAATGAAAACAAACAGAATTGGAATGCCAAATCCAGAACAACATAAATATAAACATACTGGGAATGTCATGACAACAGCACAGCATGAGATGGTTATGAGATGTTCCAGAACATCTTAACATTTTAAAATAACGTTCCTCCCCCAGAGTTAAGAGTTTGGGATTATTGCACGTTCAGACCGCGAGCCATACATGAAAATGTCCAAGAGTCGCCCAAGAGTCCCAAGAAACATGGCAAAGAAGCGGCAAACTGGGCCATAGCATTAGGCATTCGAACGTTTGATCCTGCTTCTCTAAAAGAACCACACTGGGAAATTAATATTCTGATTGGTAGTTGCCAAACCGCATCATAGTTCATTACATGAAGTTCAACGAAGTTGATTTGTTTGTGTACAATGATTTGTTAATTCAGTTAAACAAAGTTTAACTTTCTTTCATCGTTCGAGACACCAAAGTTTCACCTCCCACCACACCTGCTGCTTTTGATGCCAGTTTTGTTGCCCGTCTCTCGTCTCCATACAAAGTCAATGACAGGATTGAACGTTCCAACGGCTAACGTTATGGCCCAGTATTTGTTTCCCGTCTCCGTACAAAGTCAATAACAGGATTGAACGTTCGAAAGCCTAACGTTATGGCCCAGTATTTGTCTCCCGTCTGCATACAAAGTCAATGACAGGATTGAACGTTCGAAAGCCTAACGTTATGGCCCAGTATTTGTCTCCCGTCTGCATACAAAGTCAATGACAGGATTGAACGTTCGAAAGCCTAACGTTATGGCCCAGTATTTGTCTCCCGTCTGCATACAAAGTCAATGACAGGATTGAACGTTCGAAAGCCTAACGTTATGGCCCAGTATTTGTCTCCCGTCTGCATACAAAGTCAGTGACTTCTGTCATGCCGCTCGTGTTGCCTGCATGGCTTACAGTCTGAACGCAGCGTTAGGGTACCGCCACCACTACCACCACAGAGAGACTAGTGCAATTTATTATAAATAATACAAGCTCCTTCACCAACAAAGCGCTCTCTCTCTCTCTCACACACACACACACACACTTTATAATAAGATACCCTGACAGTGCTGTACTCTACTGTATGTTTGCATGTATTCCTGAAGGTGATCCTGAAATGGTTAGAATAGACCCCAGTGGTCCTCAGTGGATTCAACCAAAATATGTACTTCACCGTCATCCAGTGGTTTTTGTGTTTGTATGTGTTTTAGCCAACTAGCTAGTTGGACAACATACTGCCATACTGCCATACCCAAACACACACACACACACACACACACACACACGTTTGTTCTGAGTGGATGATGGGGACTAATTTATGTACAGAGTCTTTGGACTAATTAGCTGATTGGATGTCAGAATAGAAGCTGCATTTTGAATGGGGATGTCAAACTTGAGCGTCTAAGATGAAGCTGCATTCTGAAGTCTTTACCATGGAAGATTCAGCGTTAGCGTTGGGGAAGCAGCATAGTAGGGATTCCTTGACTGACTACAGCAGGTGTGAGCAGTGTTGCCACACGTGCAATAAGTAAGGGATAGCGGCCGACGAGGTGTCCAGTTATTCATTTTTAATTGTCGAGGCGGAATCTAGAACTCTGGCGACGCGCGCAGCGCGGAGACGGAGTTATTCCGCCAAGACAATTAGGTCTTGGCGGAGGTCGTTATCCCGCTTATCTCCCGTATCTATCTATCTCTCGTATATTTGAAGAAGCGTATAAAACGTAAAAGAAATATGCAACTCAAATTTAAAAGAAGCTAACCTGTTCGGTTTGGGAACTACTTTCAGTTGAAAGTAGATCTACAAGGTTGCTTATTGTTGTTATAGTTACCAGTCTGAAAGGCATTCATATGGAACGGTAATCAGTTATTAGATGAGTTATTTTTTGGAACTACTTCCAAAGTAGCCGGTTATCTGGAATTAATGGCCACCTAGCAGCCAATCAGAGAAGAGAATGGCGTTCTGAAGGGAGATAAACGTCATTTATGTACAATAATTATCAGATTTGTACAATAATTTTGACCTCTGCACAATGTACGATCAACAATTAAAATATATATATATATATATATATATATATATATATATATATATACTTTACGATGATTTGTTCATTCAGTGTAACCTGCTTAGACTCATCCAAACTGAGAGATTGAATGAGAAGGGGAAGAACAACACAAGTTTGGCAGGATGGTTTGGGAAAGCCTAGCCTGACAAGCCACACTGACCACCAGTGATAGACGCTGTGACGTGTGTGTGATAGATGGTAAGACGGCTATAGCCTCAGCGCAACTAAGAAGCTAATTCAAACAACGCTAAGCCCGCCCAATGACTCCCTGTCCAGATACAGCGTTCTGATTGGCTAAACAGCACAATGTATGAATACAACATAGAGCGTTCTGATTGGCTAAACAGCACAATGTATGAATACAACATAGAGCGTTCTGATTGGCTAAACAGCACAATGTATGAATACAACATAGAGCGTTGCGTTACACAGCACAGACACCACCGATGTCAGAGCACAACCTATGGCTGATGCTAAGGAAATTCAATTTGCTACCGCTAGAGTACGTCTCGCCTTTGCCCCGCCGTCAGGCTGTTCTTCGCCTTCGCCTCGTCCCTTATTTCCTTATTTGGGGACCCCTCGGTGGCCGTCATCCCTTACATATTTGACTGGTGTACGATAATTATCCACCCAAAACAACAATTATCTTCTTATTTGGGGACCCCTCGGTGGCCGCTATCCCGTACATATTTGACTGGTGTACGATAATTATCCACCCAAAACAACAATTATCTTCTTATTTGGGGACCCCTCGGTGGCCATTATCCCTTACATATTTGACTGGTGTACGATAATTATCCACCCAAAACAACAATTATCTTCTTATTTGGGGACCCCTCGGTGGCCGCTCTCCCGTACATATTTGACTGGTGTACGATAATTATCCACCCAAAACAACAATTATCTTCTTATTTGGGGACCCCTCGGTGGCCGCTCTCCCGTACATATTTGACTGGTGTACGATAATTATCCACCCAAAACAACAATTGTGAGCCTTTGGGTCAAGAGTTCATCTTTCCCAGTCTGTCAACAGTGGCTGAGAACAGCAGTGAATGATTATTGTTTCCTACAGTAACACACACACACACACACACACACACACACACACACACACACACACACACACACCCAAAGGTTATTTGATTCCTTGATTACTTTTTCTTCCGTGAGGCGTTTCCCTTGCCAACGACCCCTGACCCTCTGGCTTTTCCGCTGTGCAGCTTCGACAGAGGAATACCTAGTGGCGTGTGTGTGTGTGCTTGAGTGTGTGTGGGACGGGCACCTGTGGAGGGGGGCAGGGTGTGTGTGTGTATGTGTGCGTTCTCCTGTGAGCGAGGAGACCTGCGTGTCCGGATCGGAGACGGCGAGTGTGTGTGTGTGTTTGTGAGTGAGTGTGTGTGTGGCTGATATTGACCCACTGGAGCACTCTGTCTACGGGGAGAACGTCCGTGTCGAGGTGTGTGTGTGTGAGTGTGTGTGTCTCTGTCGGGCGAGGTGTAGTGTCCGCTGGAGAGGCGGTCCTGCCAGTACCGGGCTCCACCAATCACACGGCGGGGAGAGTGGGCTCCTCCAATGGGGTGTCTTGTGGGCGTGGCCAACGGGAAGTTGCCAGGTTTGGCAATCACCACTTTAGCTCCGCCCACTCTCCCATGAGCCTCTCTGGCCGGGGACTTGGAGCACGACTTGAAAGGCTGAAACACAGGGAAACACACACACACACACACACACACACACAGAAATATACATCAGCATGTGCTTACACTGTACATAACACACAAGCACACACACATACATTAGCATGTGCTTCCACAAATACACATACATAACACACACACACACACACATACACATTAGCATGCGCTTCCACAAATACACATACATAACACACACACACACACACACACACACACACACATACATTAGCATGCGCTTCCACAAATACACATACATAACACACACACACACACACATACACA
>JAODXP020000140.1:42500-45000 GCA_027497455.2 Sardinella longiceps
TAAAGCTACAAAATGATCCTAGTTTCACTGCTCTGTGATGATAGCTAATGTTAGTTAACGTACACAACAAAATAAAGCTACTATGATCCTAGTTTTACTGCTCTGGGATGATAGCTAATGTTAGTTAGCGTACACAACAAAATAAAGCTACAAAATGATCCTAGTTTCACTGCTCTGGGATGATAGCTAATGTTAGTTAGCGTACACAACAAAATAAAGCTACAAAATGATCCTAGTTTCACTGCTCTGGGATGATAGCTAATGTTAGTTAGCGTACACAACAAAATAAAGCTACAAAATGATCCTAGTTTCACTGCTCTGGGATGATAGCTAATGTTAGTTAGCGTACACAACAAAATAAAGCTACAAAATGATCCTAGTTTCACTGCTCTGGGATGATAGCTAATGTTAGTTAGCGTACACAACAAAATAAAGCTACAAAATGATCCTAGTTTCACCTGCTCTGGGATGATAGCTAATGTTAGTTAGCGTACACAACAAAATAAAGCTACAAAATGATCCTAGTTTCACTGCTCTGGGATGATAGCTAATGTTAGTTAGCGTACACAACAAAATAAAGCTACAAAATGACTGCCCTGGAGGCTAGTTGTCGACCTGCTCTAGGCTCGATGATAGCTAATGTTAGTTAGCGTACACAACAAAATAAAGCTACAAAATGATCCTAGTTTCACTGCTCTGGATGATAGCTAATGTTAGTTAGCGTACACAACAAAATAAAGCTACAAAATGATCCTAGTTTCACTGCTCTGTGATGATAGCTAATGTTAGTTAGCGTACACAACAAAATAAAGCTACAAAATGATCCTAGTTTCACTGCTCTGTGATGATAGCTAATGTTAGTTAGCGTACACAACAAAATAAAGCTACAAAATGATCCTAGTTTCACTGCTCTGTGATGATAGCTAATGTTAGTTAGCGTACACAACAAAATAAAGCTACAAAATGATCCTAGTTTCACTGCTCTGGGATGATAGCTAATGTTAGTTAGCGTACACAACAAAATAAAGCTACAATGATCCTATAGTTTCACTGCTCTGTGATGATAGCTAATGTTAGTTAGCGTACACAACAAAATAAAGCTACAAAATGATCCTAGTTTCACTGCTCTGGGATGATAGCTATTGTACTATGTCTATAGTTTCCTGCTCTGTGATAGCTAATGTTAGTTGCGTAACAACAAAATAAAGCTATAAAATGATCCTATCGTCAGTAAGGCCCTTGGTAGCTCTTGGAAGACCCCTGCTGCTCTCCCTGTCTCTCTCTCTCTCTACACCTCTCTCACACACACACACACACACACACACACACACACCGGTAGGTGCCCTGCGTGCATACTGGCTCTCTCGCACATGTGTAGAAATTGATTGACAGCTGACGTCTCGATGATGATGTAAACACACACACACACACACACACACCTGTAGGTGTCCTGGGTGCATACTGGCTCTCTCACACATGTGTAGAAATTGATTGACAGCTGACGTCTCAATGATGATGTAAACGGCGACCCGTCGTCTTAATCCCGCCTCCAGCAGGTCTCGGAAAATGTCGACATCAGTAAACACATCCATCACCACAGCGATAACCTGAAACACACACACACACACACACACACACACACACACACACACACAGACATGAATATGTGCACTGCTAGCCATTGTTGCCATAGGGCCGAGGGCCAGAGAGAACGCCAAGCCAGAAAACAAAAGGACGGCACTATCACCATAGAAACTCAGTGTTCTTTTAGCGGTTAGCGTTACTGCTAATCACTATCACCATAGAAACTCATTGTTCTTCACTATCACCATAGAAACTCAATGTTCTTTTAGCGGTTAGCATTACTGCTAATCACTATCACCATAGAAACTCAGTGTTCTTTTAGCGGTTAGCGTTACTGCTAATCACTATCACCATAGAAACTCATTGTTCTTCACTATCACCATAGAAACTCAGTGTTCTTTTAGCGGTTAGCCTTACTGCTAATCACTATCACCATAGAAATTCATTGTTCTTCACTATCACCATAGAAACTCAGTGTTCTTTTAGCGGTTAGCCTTACTGCTAATCACTATCACCATAGAAATTCATTGTTCTTCACTATCACCATAGAAACTCAATGTTCTTTTAGCAGTTAGCGTTAGCTAACTCTTATGACAACTGTACTTATATTAGATTCCTTGCGTGTTTATGTGTTATTTTAAATTTCTCTTTTAGCCTACCTGTTGGAATGCAAAATTAGTTCTGTAATAGGACATATAGGGATGAATAATTCACTTCAAAAACCAAGTTATGGCATTAAAATATTCTATTCTGGTCATTTAAAAATGTTGGAATAAAATCAGATTTTTAAATAATGCTTAGGTTTCTCATTACTCATATATGAATCATAATATTAATAATTTGTGGTTTTCCATTTAAGATTATTTTATATGTATATTTTCATAAAAGTAAATCAACATAAGCAGAGAAGGACAAC
>JAODXP020000140.1:70000-105000 GCA_027497455.2 Sardinella longiceps
GATAGCTCGCTAATTTCAAGGCTACAGACGTAATTTAACTAAGCAGGCCGGATCACTTTAAAATTAACCCTGTGTAACGGAGTCAATAAATAGTTTTTGTATTTTTTTTGCATCCTGCATAGATTAGTCAGGACTTTTAGGCTACATCGTAGACTGTGTTAGACCTGCAATGTGGGTTAGCAGGAGGTAGAGCTTCACTGCAGCAGATAGGTTCAGACAAGTGCAGGGTCCCTTTTAAAATTCAACAAACGTCATATTTACACTGTATTAGTTCCACCAAGTAATTTCCCTATTATTTATTGTGGATAAGGTCACTTATAAATAGCAATTGTGGTATGTTTTCTATTGTATTGATGTTTATGTTTCGTTTTGTATTTTCGTTTGACCTTGAACAGGTGCAAATTAGCAAGACATGGACTCCCCGACACTCATTCCCGTCGACATATTATGGAGGTATCAAATCAGATTTGTAGTGGGTCAGAAATCTCAACTTCATTGTCTTTTTTTATTGAGTTCGTTTGAATAAATCAAGAAATCGCCAACATTATGGATTATTTACAGTTGCTGTTCGTGTATGGTGTTGAAGTAGCCAACAGCCTTAGCAACGCCATTAGCAACTGCTAACAACCCTACGGAGATGACAACTTTGTAGAAAGGAATATGATATTGGCAAAATATTTATGTGCTTTTATTTAGCCTTGTGATTGTTTAACGATTCTCATGAACCATGAACTCTTATAAATCAGGACATAGCGTTAGCCATACACGTTAGCTTGTAAGCTAACGCTAATCACATAACCTGCATTGATTTAGCTATTTAGGCTAATGTTTGCTAGCGGGATCTGAGCTAATTTAGCTAATGTTTGCTAGCGGGATTTGAGCCTCCATTACCTTAAAAAACGATAGCAAGTCATGGTCTTTTTCAACTAATATCTATTCTAGGGCACAAAGGTACATTTCCGTTGGTGAATCAAAATATTTGCTACAGTTATTTTTAAACTTCGTCAGCTAACGGACCATTGAACCAATAACCACGTCACGTATCTCTTTCTGGATTATTACCGAGGCAGTGGGATGAAGCACAAATAGCGCTATTTAATTCCCAATGCCTCTTGTAAGCCATATATTAACATATTATGATGTTTACTGAGCGCATTTGGACATGCAATCAGGAGGAGGATAATTATATTTCTTGACAAATACTATGATGCGACGCTGTTACGTTTCTGTGGGCTCCCATTGCATGAAGCGGTCAGAAACTTCGTAGCTCCGTGGCGTAGGCTACCCCGAGACACTCTGGTCCTACCGAGTACCCCCCGCACCAAAACACCTTGAAGTTTTTGCTTAGTTATTGCTGAATTAACAAAATGTTAGCACATACATGCAATTTAATAGCATAAGGGGGTATAGGGGATAGTTTTTAGATCTTTCTCTATTATTTTTATGCTGGTGAGAACTGAAAACCCATTCACAGATTAGTTTTGTGTACCCCCTAGAACCCATCCAAGTACCCCCAGGGGTACTCGTACCCCAGTTTGACAACCACTGTCGTAGCTGATTGACCGGATGTCATACATCTGTATCCCAAAGTCCTAAGTGTCTCTGGTATCCCCAGTAATGGCCTCAGGAAATTTGTGGATATGATCACCTTTTGAGAATTCAATTAAGAAATAGAGAAGAGATATAAAGTATTTCTCTCAGTGCATTAACTCACATCCACACCTACATTATATTTGTTGGATACATTTTTCTCCTTATGGAATTTATTTAGTTTATCTTCGTGACAAACACTCCATGTGAGTAATGTAGCCCAAAGTAGAATAGTAAAGTTTGAACACTGCAATTTAAGTAATTGAACAGGAAGAGTTTTAGCAGTTGTAGCAGTTTCCACTACCTCTGATACTCACTGCTTTTATTCCCAGTGACCCATTGTGCAGGAGCAACAGGCCTAACCTTGCTTCATCCACCACCTGGGAGTCTCATTTATTGTACAACACAACACAGAAGCTGAGGGTCCAGTAGCACATGCACAAATAAAGGGCATACTTAACAGACTGTACACCCTTTTTCAGGTAAATCCTCTTCACCAATGCACTACAGAATTTTAAATGGACATTAAACTATGTTATAACACCTTACCAAAGCCATTTGTTATGGATGATTCTGTCATTGTGCTGATTATGGATTATTTGTGCTTTACACCAACAGGGTCAGCTTTCATGGACAAAAAATAACACTGAAGTCTGACTCCCACCGCATCCATGTTTTGAGGTAAGGTTTTGACATGATATAGTATGTGCAATGTGTGTTTGTGGTTTAGATATGGAAATTCAATTTCAATTTTAACTCCCATTCCAGCTCTGGTTAAAATCATTGTGCATATGCCTTTATTAGAAAAAAGAATTTAGTTCAACTTTGCGCTGTACTCCGTCAGTATATGTTGTGAATTATTAGAGCCTAGAGGAGAAATGCCCAGTGTCATTCTTTTGAAAATGTTTTTTTCATTGCCAGAACCTTGTGATTCCTTCTTCACTGTTGCCGAAAAGACAACACCTTTGCCATAGTGGATGTTGCAGAGAAGGACAGTCAAAGACGTTTTTTTTCAAGGTGACACAAATGTCCTAACTGATGGACATTTACTGCTGCCATCATATTTTCACATTCCATATTAGCACTAATGAAAATGTTGCTTTGAGGTAGCCTAGAAATCTAGACGTACTAGCGGCGGCAAATAAATTTGCTCAGCCTGTACGTCTAGCAGCAAGCCATAGGGAATTTCATTGGATGACGCCTTTGGCGACATCTAATCACAACACTGTGTTTAGGGCAGGCTTCGCCGAACATAATTGGTCTTTTGAATTGGTGTTTAGATCTTGTTCATTCCTCCGATTGGCCATAGGATATGCCTCGATGCCAGACTATACATTTCAATGATATACAGTAGGATGGCCTGCCAGGCTAGCTTTGAGGTACTCTTATTATTCTGTTTTGATCTTGATTTGATCACCAAATGTCACAATTTGTATTGCAGGAATACATCTTTAATGCCACCAGTGGAATCGAGGACCAGGGATAATCCCCAGTATGAGTATTGGTAAGTAGCCTGACACGCCAGACTATATCATAAGAATGTATAGTCTGAAGACCACTGATAGACTGTACCGCAATGGAGGGGTGGGTGATTGCGTTGTCTTTCAAACTGCCTCTCCACGTAATAGGCTAGCGTTCCGGCCACTGGTACCAGCTGGTATATCAAACTTTTTCCCGTAGCCCGTCGGTAACACGGCAAAGACATCTTTTTCAAAACGAAAAACTTCAGTGCACTTTCTTGTTTCACTTTCAAAGAAAATGACAAGTGCAATTCGTCCAAAACTAAAGCCAAAGACGATTCTGCTCTGATTTGAGCAGGGCTGTCGTCATCGTACAAAGCCCGCCTTACGATTTCCTGTACACATACCGTGCTGTGATTGGTTATCCGCCACCAGAGGGAGGATAAAACGGGTTTCTATCAGTGGCCTCTAGACGTACCTGCTGTGCAAATTAAAATTTGCTACCGCTAGGGAGTACGTCTAGAGTTCTAGGCTAATTGGTAAGTGTATTTATTGTAGTGTCATGCATAATGTAACATAGACGGAAGTTGAGTTTTATTGTTGTTTCTTTTCTCCTTACAACTAGATGCCATTATCTACCGGGCTGCTTTTCTTAATGCAACTTGACTGGGGCAGAGAAGCTGTGGAATCAGTGCAGATGGACCTGAAAGACTAAATCATAAGGTGAAATTTTGAGTTGAATTTTCTTTAAATACTACACATTTTTTTTGTTTTGGATGAGTAAAAAAAGGTGCTATTTTTCCAAATGAGCTCTCATATTGATATTTGTTGTCTTTCTAAATATTCTTCCCCCAGCCCATCAGTCTTGTTGCAGTCCAGCAGTTTTCATCGCCAGTTCGCCATCATTTCAGAGAATCCCTAATAGAAATGAGACTTTGATGTACATGTAAGCCAAGGTTTTTCCATTTTCAATGTCCAGGATGGTTTTCTGTATCATATGGGCCAATGTAAGTAAGTGTAAAAAAAAAAAAAAAAACCTCTCCCCTACCCTATGTCTGTAAAGCAGATTTTTCAACGGACTTCTTAGTTTTAATAAGTTTAATAAAATTTGTATTAGTTTTAAAAAAATTAGACCGAAATGAAATTTGCATGCTTATGGAGAATTTTTTTTACAGTGTGACACCTGCCAACTTTGTTCTCTATCTACAACTGTTTGCATTTTCATGCACTCGTAATTTGATGCAGTTCAGTTCAGTACGATTTCACTTTGATGCTATGAATTAAAAGTGTTTTAATGAAATCTCCTGTCTTGAGTTATCTTTTCAATAGAGCTTACTGTAATTTAATGGTATTTATATACAGTAATGAACTGTTTAAGTACAGTAAACACATAGTGAAATAGCGGTAGTGTATTGTTATTTAACAGTTACAGTTACTGTTATTTTATTGAAAATACCGTCAATTTACTATAGCCTACTGTAATACTTTTTAACGGTAATTGAAGATTAGTGTAGAAAAACGGTAATTAACTGGTAACCACAGCTGCCAGTAGTGAACTGTATTTTTACGGTAAAATTTCTTACAGTGAACATGGACATTACTCCTCACTTCCCCACCATCTCCCATACATACAGCCCACACACGTTACACATAAACAACATGGACATTACTCCTCACTTCCCCACCATCTCCCATACATACAGCCCACACACATTAAACATAAACATGGACATTACTCCTCACTTCCCCACCATCTCCCATACATACAGCCCACACACGTTACACATAAACAACATGGACATTACTCCTCACTTCCCCACCATCTCCCATACATACAGCCCACACACGTTACACATAAACAACATGGACATTACTCCTCACTTCCCCACCATCTCCCATACATACAGCCCACACACGTTAAACATAAACATGGACATTACTCCTCACTTCCCCACCATCTCCCATACATACAGCCCACACACGTTAAACATAAACATGGACATTACTCCTCACTTCCCCACCATCTCCCATACATACAGCCCACACGCGGTAAACATAAACAATGAACATCAATCATCTCCCATACATACAGCCCACACGCGGTAAACATAAACAATGAACATCAATCATGAGAAAAGCCCCACAAATAAACCCCACACCCCACACAAGACAAAAACTGTGGCATACAAACATAACAGCACAAGCAAGGGGACCATAGATGCAGAAGTGAATCATGAGAGTTTGGTGAGTGCAGTGATGGCCAAGGGGACCATAGATGCAGAAGTGAATCATGAGAGTTTGGTGAGTGCAGTGTTGGTTGAGGGGATGAAACCTTTCTTGAAGTGTGCTTTTGTCCCATCCAGAACTCTGTATCCATGGGCAGATGGTAACAGAGTGAAAAACCGGTTCATAGGGTGGTCAAGACAGCTATGGTACAGCAAAGGCATACGACTGCCTAAAGAAGCTAGCTTGATTGCTAACCATTCACTTCAATTGAGGGAAGCGAGCTTCTAACTTGAATTTAAAGCTGAATGAACTCTGATCCCACTCCAATTACTGACTAATCCCACACTCCAACTACTGACTCCATCCCTTGGCCCTGACTGTCACACAAACTATGTGTATATCATCTCTGACTACATTCAGTACTCATACTGTTTTGTGTTAACCATGGTCAATCTATGCATCAGACTTTACGGATACTTTATTAGGCCCCAGGCAGGTAGGCTGAGTCCATGAGGCGTGGATCTGCCCAAGGTTTCTTCCTACAAAACAAATTATTTACAAAGCGAGGGAGTTTTTCCTTGCCCCTGATTCTCATGGATGCTTCCCGTACTGTCTGTAAAGCGCCGCGAGACGATGTACTGTATTTGAGCACTCTACAAATAAAATTGAATTGAATTGAATTGATAGGTCTTTGTTGGTCACATGGTTGTGTAGTATATTACAAGAAATGAAAAAAAAAATGTGGTGGTGAGGGTGGTGGTGGGCATTCTTAATCAGTCAAATAGCCACATTGTTGGTGTTTATCCCTCCATTTCATCCGACACTCCAGAAAAGGGTCTAAAAGTTATAAAACCTTCAACTTTAATTGTCCTTTAACTTGACGCTCATTAAACTCCCTCACCTACCAAAGCACCAGAAAGATCACTTCTTATGTTCAACTATTTACTTCAAACTGTCAAAGCAACATTATAAAAATGGAAAGGTTTTATGGGCAATGAATGTTTTGGCTGAAATATTACGTCAATAACTTGTAGTGAAATAGACTAAAATTGTAATAACACACACACACACACACACACACACACACACACACACACACACACACACACACACACATACAAGACAGACAAGCACACTCATTCACTCACTCTCTCATATTTTGATGCATATGGAACACATATAACACTCAACACACGCAGGCGTAGCCTACGTCATGAGACGTTACTGTAAACGAGAAGGAATACTCCAGCTCGCTCGCGCAGGCTAGTTTCACAGGAGCTCTGCTGGAGGTCGGGGCGCGAGAGGACGCCAGCATCCCTCTGATGCAGCCGGCACGTGCCCTACTGCCTCAGCCTCCAGCTGCTACGCATACAGTGTGACGTCACGCACACACACACACACACACACACACACACACACACACACACACACACACACACACACAAACTCACACACGCATGCAGGAGGATGACACGCCCCTGTCGTGATGCCGCGCTAAGTCTTTAAACATAGATGTCCATAGCCGCCTCTCTCTCTCTCTCTCTCACACACACACACACACACACACACACACACAACGAGAGAGTGCTGCAGTTTCAGCGACAGCGGATTACAACCTCCCCCCTCCCTGCCGCACGCGCACATCTGCCCAGTGTTTATGTAATCGCGCGAACCGAGCGGCTATTCAGCAGAACACGGGACACCGCGAGCCAGCGCTTCTGAGGTGACGAAGATTTGGGATTTTACTTCACGGTGCCTCACGCACGGATATTGCACACACCTCGCGCCATCATCGCCTCGCGCCATCTCGCTGGACTACTCTGTGCACGAGACAGTTAAAGCGCCCTCGAGAGCATCATGCTCCTCAGCGGAGAGTGACAGAGAGAGAGAGAGAGAGAGAGAGAGAGAGGGTGTGTGTATGTGTGTGTGACTGTGAGAGAGAGAGAGAGAGAGAGAGAGAGAGAGAGAGAGAGAGAGAGAGAGAGAGAGAGAGAGATTTGAGAGCAGGGAAAGTGGGGCGCTCGTGGACAGGGCTATCTCGCGCTCAGCATCCAGTCAGCGAAAGCCGCCGCGAGCTGTTTGGCTTTTTAATCTGCACCTCCTCGCGCCCGCTGACGACTGTCATCCTGTCAACACACACACACACACACACACACACACACACACACACACACACACACACACACACACACACACACACACACACGGCATTCCCATCGACCTGTCAGCAATGTCCGGCCTCGCGCCTAACGAGGCTATCTTCCGCACGTCACCGGACTCGAGAAGCTGCGAGAAGCCCGCACTCTTCTCCGTGAGCCCCCGGTGGATATAGACTCTTCACGAGCGCCCGGTGGATAAAGACTACGTGACGTCTCTGCTGCTGTCCCGTTAGTCGCTGGCGTATAACCCGGTGTCACGGATGCATCTAACCCGTGTGATTGCGCGTGTGTGATTGTAAATTTCGGTGTGTGTGAACGTGCGTGCTCTGCTCGCGAGCATGGGGAAGGAACAGGAGCTTCTACAGGCCGTTAAAACGGAGGATTTAAACACCGCTCAACGCATTCTACAGAGACCCGGCAAAGCCAGTGAGTAAACACACACACACACACACACACACACACACACACACACACACACACAGGCTCTGGTACGCCCTCCCCATCTCTCTCTCTCATACACAAATGCCCACTCTCAAGCATTCATCACACACTCAAACAAATACTCTCTCTCTCTCTCTCTCTCTCACTTACACACACACACACACACACACACACACACAGACACACACACACTCTCTCAAGCATTCATCACACACTCAGACAAATACTCTCTCTCTCACACACACACACACACACACACACACACACACACACACACACACACACACTCTCTCAAGCATTCATCACACACTCAAACAAATACTCTCTCTCTCTCTTACACACACACACATACACTCAAGCATTCATCACACACTCATACACGTACTCATACACACTCTCACACATGCTCACTCTGTCTGTCGATTTCTCTCTCTCACACACACACACACACACACACACACACACACTTGTTTATTTGTTTCCTCCAATGACATCTTGTACAGAAAGAATTTAAACAGACAATGGCCTCCTCCACACCACACACACACACACACACACCACACAGCAAGACTGCCTTTGATGCTGAAATAGAGCAGAATTTAGTGAGCTGTTTAGCTCTTGGTTTGTAGAGCCCAGCCAGTCTTAGTGGACAAGCCCCACACACACACACACACACTCTTACACATACACTAACCCTAGCCCAGCCAGTCTTAGTGGACAAGCCCCAAGTTGCCAAAGATTAGGCTACTGTAAAGATATCAGATTGCATTGGAAACATGCGCTATTGATCCTTAGATTGACTGTAAAGATATCAGTTTGCATTGGAAAGCTACAGTCATTGATCTTTAGATTGACTGTAAAGATATCAGATTGCATTGGAAACATACGCCATTGATCCTTAGATTGACTGTAAAGCTATGAGTTTGCATTGGAAACATACGCCATTGATCCTTAGATTGACTGTAAAGCTATGAGTTTGCATTGGAAACATACGCCATTGATCTTTAGATTGACTGTAAAGCTATGAGTTTGCATTGGAAACATACGCCATTGATCCTTAGATTGACTGTAAAGCTAGCAGTTTGCATTGGAAACATACGCCATTGATCTTTAGATTGACTGTGAAAGCTATGAGTTTGCATTGGAAACATACGCCATTGATCCTTAGATTGACTGTGAAAGCTATGAGTTTGCATTTGAAACATACGCCATTGATCTTTAGATTGACTGTAAAGCTATGAGTTTGCATTGGAAACATACGCCATTGATCCTTAGATTGACTGTAAAGCTATGAGTTTGCATTTGAAACATACGCCATTGATCCTTAGATTGACTGTAAAGCTATGAGTTTGCATTCTGGAAACATACGCCATTGATCCTTAGATTGACTGTAAAGCTATCAGATTGCATTTGAAACATACGCCATTGATCCTTAGATTGACTGTAAAGCTATGAGTTTGCATTTGAAACATACACCTTTGATCTTTAGATGATGTCCATGTATACTGTACAGTATATCAAGGACAACCTACAGTGTGTGTGTCACACATCATCATCATCATCAACCTCCCTCCTATCTTTCTCCAGGAAGGAACAACTCAGGGCCCAGATTATGTCAGGGTCAGGGGGTTACAGTTTGATAGCACTGCGCACATTAACTTTAAGGATTGCACTATGTAAGTCTGCATTGAAACATGAATGCCATGAATAGTCAGCATTGACAATGTAAGTGCTATGTAGTTTGCTATTGTCCATCAATGTATACGTCCATGGACCTTTAGGTTGATATGTCACTGCTTCAGTTCAGTGTTTGGAGCATAGCCACTGATCCAGCAGGTTGCACTGTAGCAGCTGATTAGTATGCCCTGTCAATGCTAGCAGTCAGCTGATTCTTTCAGGATTGACTGTTAAAGCTGCGAATTAGCATTGGAATGTAGGCCATACGCCAGTGAATCTATCAGATGATGACCTATGTGATACTGTACACTTGGATTTATCCAAGAGCTACTTGCACAGGGTGTGTGTCACGCTCATCACCATTATCACACGGGCCCTCATTGACCTAATGAAATCTCCGAGTGAACGAGTCTGAACAATTGGTCAGAAGGATCCTTCTAGATTCCATGTTATGTGGTGCAGGCTGTGTGTTTTCCTTAAGTTCAGAGCAGACTGGTGTCACTTCGCATCGATGGAATATTTCTTTCGTGTGCTTTGTCTCTACGCACTAGTCTCGGGCATTTGTGTATTCAGTTGGTACTTTGCGCGTCCCGGAATTCTGGAAAGTGCGTTTGGATTTCTGTTCAGTGCAGTACAGTGCTGCTAATCGTACAGCGAGGTGAGAGTGGCATTTGGGACATTGTACAGTGTAGCTTTGTTCCTGTTAAAGCAATCTGTATGTTGACGAATGTCGGTGTGAGTGCGCATTTCCTTGAATCCCCTCTATGTACTAGCATAATGCTAATAAACACCGATAAAGACACACTGTTTGGAGACAGTGGATTTATTGTCATAGCACATATTGACAAATGTTTGAATACTCTGTAGCGTATGGTGATCAATCACAGTGCGTGTATTGTTAAGTATGTCTGTTACAGCAAACGCTGATACTCTGTACATGGTGTATGCCCTTTACAGTGGTGCTCATTGGTACAGCAGTCTAGCATTACAGCAGAATGTTTGGATACTCTGTAGCATTTGGGTGTATTCCCTTTACAGTGCTGTCATTGGTACAGCAGTCTAGCATTACAGCAGAATGTTTGGATACTCTGTAGCATTTGGGTGTATTTCCTTTACAGTTCTATCACTGGAATTGGAGTCTAGCCCCCCACACCGGAATGTTTAGACACAGTAGCATTTGGGTAGCCTGCGAGTTCCCATGCTCCTTTGCGCGCTTATTTCATTTCACTCTGCAAAGCAGCATGGTGACCATGGCCGTTTTTCTCGCCTGCTTTTGGTATCCAATCGCAGAACAAAAAGGGATTTGTACGGCCCTCAAATGCATTTTACGTCACGTGGTGGCTCTGGTATTGGCTCCGAGGTATGTACAGACGCTATGATAGACATTTGTAGCGCCCAATAAACAGCTCTGGACCATCGTAAACGATGCTTCCGCTACGAGAGATGCAATAGGTAGGTCTCCAGGCTAAATATCACTCGTGATTTTAGTTTGGCATTCGCCAGGATAGCATTTGGGTGTATTTTTTTTAAACCACTCTGCTTCACATAAGAGTGTTAAGACTCAGTACTTTTTGGGTGTATTTCCTTTACAGTTCTAGCATTGGTTCTATCATTGGTATCGCAGGTCTATTTCCCTTAAAGTGTTGGCAATGAAGTCCACAATGTGATCATGGCACGTGTAGCCGGTGGTGGTCCGCACCGCACACGGGTCTCGAACCCGCCACCCCGCAAGCTACAAACTCCCGGCGTGGAGTGGAATGCTCTAACCATTGAGCTATACGCCCGAGCTTCTAACTCAGCGTGTTAGAAGCGCCCATGGAATTGGGTGATGAGGATTTACACACCACCGAGCTAGCAGCGCTCAGCTGGCACTCCGTTACACACGCAGTCCTCTGTACGTACTATGCCTGTTTGATTATTAGAAAGTGATTCAAAGTGCTGGTCAGAGTTGGTGTGCAAACACTTATGTTGGTAAGTGTTTATGTAAGCAGTAACGGGCAGTTAGCTGTTGCTTCTGTTGGTAAATGTATATGTAACCAGTAACGGGCAGCTGCCCTCAGCCCCCTTGTCCCCTTGTCTCTGTGTGTGAGGGGAATGCTGGTGTAGCAGTTAGCGCAGTTACAGTAAGGAACAGCTAGCCTACAGGGCAGTTACAGTAAGGAACAGCTAGTCTACAGCAGTGACAGGGCCATTGAGTTAGCGCAGTTACAGTAAGGAACAGCTAGTCTACAGCAGTGACAGGGCCATTGAGTTAGCGCAGTTACAGTAAGGAACAGCTAGTCTACAGCAGTGACAGGGCCATTGAGTTAGGGCAGTTACAGTAAGGAACAGCTAGCCAGCAGTGACAGGGCCATTGAGTTAGGGCAGTTACAGTAAGGAACAGCTACAGCAGTGACAGGGCCATTGAGTTAGCACAGTTACAGTAAGGAACAGCTAGTCTACAGCAGTGACAGGGCCATTGAGTTAGCACAGTTACAGTAAGGAACAGCTAGTCTACAGCAGTGACAGGGCCATTGAGTTAGCGCAGTTACAGTAAGGAACAGCTACAGCAGTGACAGGGCCATTGAGTTAGGGCAGTTACAGTAAGGAACAGCTAGCCTACAGCAGTGACAGGGCCATTGAGTTAGGGCAGTTACAGTAAGGAACAGCTAGTCTACAGCAGTGACAGGGCCATTGGAAACTCCCAGTGTGTGAGGGGAATGCTGGTGGAGCAGTTAGTGCAGTTACAGTAAGGAACAGCTAGCCTACAGCAGTGACAGGGCCATTGAGTTAGGGCAGTTACAGTAAGGAACAGCTAGCCTACAGCAGTGACAGGGCCATTGAGTTAGGGCAGTTACAGTAAGGAACAGCTAGCCTACAGCAGTGACAGGGCCATTGAGTTAGGGCAGTTACAGTAAGGAACAGCTAGCCTACAGCAGTGACAGGGCCATTGAGTTAGCGCAGTTACAGTAAGGAACAGCTAGTCTACAGCAGTGACAGGGCCATTGAGTTAGCGCAGTTACAGTAAGGAACAGCTACAGCAGTGACTAGGGCCATTGAGTTGGGCAGTTACAGTAAGGAACAGCTAGCCTACAGCAGTGACAGGGCCATTGAGTTAGCGCAGTTACAGTAAGGAACAGCTAGCTCTACAGCAGTGACAGGGCCATTGAGTTAGGGCAGTTACAGTAAGGAACAGCTAGCCTACAGGGCAGTTACAGTAAGGAACAGCTAGTCTACAGCAGTGACAGGGCCATTGAGTTAGGGCAGTTACAGTAAGGAACAGCTAGTCTACAGTGCAGTTACAGTAAGGAACAGCTAGTCTACAGCAGTGACAGGGCCATTGGAAACTCCCTTCTATTTGTACTAATTCATTTGGGCCCAGTGAGGTGCACACAGATGAGATGGCTATGACCAAGTAGATCCATAGAGTTCTATTAGATCCATAAGGAACGTGTCTTTGGGCCTAGAGTAGGTGAAGGCCCATTTTAAGTTCTATTAGAGCTATAAGGAACGTGTCTTTGGGTCTAGAGTAGGTGAAGGCCCATTTTAAGTTCTCTTAGAGCTATAAGGAACGTGTCTTTGGGTCTAGAGTAGGTGAAGGCCCATTTTAAGTTCTATTAGAGCTATAAGGAATGTGTCTTTGGGTCTAGAGTAGGTGAAGGCCCATTTTAAGTTCTATTAGAGCTATAAGGAACGTTGATTGGGTCTAGAGTAGATGAAGGTCCATTTTAAGTTCTATTATAGCTATAAGGAACGTGTCTTTGGGTCTAGAGTAGATGAAGGTCCATTTTAAGTTCTATTATAGCTATAAGGAACGTGTCTTTGGGTCTAGAGTAGGTGAAGGCCCACTTTAAGTTCTATTAGATCCATAAGGAACGTGTCTTAGGTCTAGAGTAGGTGAAGGTCCATTTTAAGTTCTGTTAGAGCTATAAGGAACGTGTCTTTGGGTCTAGAGTAGGTGAAGGCCCACTTTGAGTTCTATTAGAGCTATGAGGAACGTGTCTTTGGGCCTAGAGTAGGTGAAGGCCCATTTTAAGTTCTGTTTTAGCTATAAGGAACGGGTCTTTGGGTCTAGAGTAGGTGAAGGTCCATTTTAAGTTAAGTTTAAGATGGCTATGGCCAAGTAACATACAACAGTAGCATGAGCACAGAATATTGTCTGATGATATTAGATGGTAGTCAAAGCATAGTGTGTAGAGCTGTCAATCAAATGGTCAGGTGGGAGCAGGGCCGTAGCACAACATTCTAACAGGGAGGTGAGGGGCGGAGAGGACGCGTGCCACTCAGCATCAGCAGAGATGATTGTAGTATAGGCCTATGGGGACAGAGGAAACAAAAGAGTTAGGCCAGTCTAGGATGTCTAGCATATATTTCTCACACACTACATGTCTAAGAGAGAAAGAGAGAGGGGGAGAGAGAGAGAAAGAGTGAAAGAGACAGAGTTGTACAAGATGACAAATGCATACGTATACTACATGTCTAAGAGAGAAGAGAGAAAGAGACAGAGAGAAGAGAGAGAAAGAGAGAGAGTTGTACAAGATGACAAATGCATACGTATACTACATGTCTAAGATAGAAGAGAGAAAGAGACAGAGAGAAGAGAGAGAAAGAGAGAGAGTTGTACAAGATGACAAATGCATACGTATACTACATGTCTAAGAGAGAAGAGAGAGAGAGACAGAGAGAAAGAGAGTGAAAGAGACAGAGTTGTACAAAATGACAAATGCATACGTATACTACATGTCTAAGATAGAAGAGAGAAAGAGACAGAGAGAAGAGAGAGAGAGAGAGAGTTGTACAAGATGACAAATGCATACGTATACTACATGTCTAAGATAGAAGAGAGAGAAAGAGAGAGAGAAAGAGAGTGAAAGAGACAGAGTTGTACAAGATGACAAATGCATACGTATACTACATGTCTAAGATAGAAGAGCGAAAGAGACAGAGAGAAGAGAGAAAGAGAGAGAGTTGTACAAAATGACAAATGCATACGTATACTACATGTCTAAGATAGAAGAGCGAAAGAGACAGAGAGTTGTACAAGATGACAAATGCACGTATACTACATGTCTAAGTGAAGATATACAGAGAGAGTGATAGAGAGAGATAGAGAGAGCGAAAGAGAGAGAGAGTTGTACAAGATGACATGCACATGTATACTAACACACACACACACACACACACACACACACACACACACACACACATGTCTAACTGTACGCTCACACCAAGGGCTAGCTAATTTGCATAAAGTTGACAGTTTTTTAGATTTTAGTTGCTCAAATCGCCCAACTTTTACAGCTGGTAGCGTTTGTAGCTTTCGTCACTCTTGCCCATAGAAAGTGAATGGAATCTCCTCCAGTGATTTTACAACTTTAGTAGCTCTTGGTGTAAATGTACAGTAGTGCAAAAATGATATTGTATTACTGATTAGAGTTGTGTAGAAGTGCTGCTATAGAAATGTTTAGAGGGATGTTATGTTATGGTGATCATAGTGCAAAAATGATATTGTATTACTGATTAGAGTTGTGTAGAAGTGCTGCTATAGAAATGTTTAGAGGGATGTTATGTAATGGTGATCATAGTGCAAAAATGATATTGTATTACTGATTAGAGTTGTGTAGAAGTGCTGCTATAGAAATGTTTAGAGGGATGTTATGTTATGGTGATCATAGTGCAAAAATGATATTGTAGGAGCCATTTGGTTATTTTCGCTCAGAAGCTGATTGTAAGACCCCCTGCTGGCTGTATGGGTGGAATTGTATGTGTGTGGAATTGTGGCCTTCCCGGCCCGAGATGAGCCTTATATGGTTAAATGCTAAATGAATGCACCTGCGCTGGCTGTTAGGGAGCGCGCCTGGCAGCACAAAGGGTTAGAAGTTAGGTCATTCATTGTGGGTTTGGATATGTGGAAACTAGAAACTTGAACGCCAGCAGGCTTAAGGTTTTCAATTGCCTAAGTTATTTTGTCCTAAGTTGTATTGCCAATTTTGCCTGGAAATCAATTTATGTTATGGACGTTTTTTGTTTACTAAAGTGACGCTTTTTCATACTCTCGTTTTGTTTGGAATTTTTACTTTACGTTCGCAATAAAATAACTTTAAGACTATTTGAAACTCAGTCTGGCGTTGGTGCCTTAAAAGGAGGACATCACATCTTTGAAAACCCGCCTGATCTCATCTTTGATGAAAATTCGCTTGATGCATCTTGGAAAACCCATTGGAAACTTGTCTGATATCGTTGTGGAGAACGCCGAAAGACGGGCCAAAGACGATAACGTTGTCTACAGTTAAAGGGGATTCTCTTTCGTTTGGGCTGCTGCGCTGCAATTTGGATAACGTTAGTGGAATAGGACGCTGTTGTCGCCAATTGTGGATTACCTGTCGGGAGTTTGGATTACTTATTGGAAGTTGTGGATTTACTGGGCTTGATTTGGATTACCTTCTTGTGGATTTATTGACTGTTTCGTGTTTTGTGAGTATACAAGGCTGAACTGTGAACGGGCCGCCGTGCTCTTTATGTGAACTAGAGCCGCCGAGCTCACCCTAGACACTGAACAGGCCTTGGTTGCCTTCTGACTTTCCTACTGCGCTGTGTTGAATCTTCTAAGTTAACGTTAGTAACGGACTGTGTTCAAACTCCTTAGTTAATTCTGCAAAATGGATGAGGAAGAGCCTGAGGAGCAGGATTTCTCAGATGAGCGTGAACTGTTAAAATTAATTGCCACGCGCAGAGGCAAGCTTGGCGTTTTAACGCGCAAACGTAACGAAATCAACAGCCTTATTACATCTGGCCAAGATAAAGAAACTGTCGAAAATCAGATTAAAATATTCGATGAATTTTTCGTTGAATTTAATAACCTGCAAGCTTCAGTGCAGCGACTGATTAAAGATGACTTGGAAAGAGAGGCTGATCACAAAGACTGGTATGAGCCAAAATTCCAGATTAACAAAGACTTTTTGGAAACGGCTATAAATTGGGTTCAATGCAAACACGATGACAAAAAACAGGACGATCAGGGTGAGGACGAGGAAGAATTTGAGTTATGTGCTGTGATAAAAGATGACGAAAAGCCAAAAGAGGGTGACGGACAAGACGTTGCTGATAGTATTAAGCCCGACGATAGTGCTTCACAAGTAGCTAAAGGCATTGCGCGCATATGTAAAGCGACAAGCGCTCTGAGCTGCGCGTCATCTACCGCTCATTTAAAAGCAGAAGCCGAACTCGCAGCTGTAAAGGCAAGGACGCAAACATTGACCCAAAAACTTGATATTGATGTAGAGGAAGCTACACTAATGGCAAGATTTAAAGCACGTAGAGAAAAACTGGCTTTAGACTCTGAACTCGCTGTCGCAGAGGCGAAACTAAAAGTCTATAAAGACGCTGAAGAGCAGCGCTCGTTATCTGGATTGGACAAATTCGGCACTCCGACCGAGTATAATGTTCCCGCTACAGTAAAACGACCTGAAAGAATAAAAAAGACAACTCCCCAGACACAAAATGTGCACAGTGTGCAACAAAATCCAAGTCTTAATATGGAAGTAGCCAGTGAAGCTAGTCCTATTGTCACAAATGCCAGCGATACAAACGTCACTGAAATGTTGAAAAGACACACTGAAATTACTTCATTATTAGTGAAACAACAAGCACTTTCTCTTCTGCCAGATAGAGAAATACCAATATTTGACGGTGACCCACTTCAATATAGGACCTTCATTAAGGCTTTTGAACAGTTTGTTGAGAAAAAGACAGACAGTATGGACGACAGACTTTATTACCTACAACAATACACTAAAGGCCAACCTAGAAGTCTTGTCACAAGCTTTATGCATATGGACCCCAATGTTGCATACAAACAAGCAAAAGAACAACTTGAACATAATTTTGGAAATGGATACAAAATAGCCTCAGCTTTCATGAATAAAGCCTTAAACTGGCCAGCCATAAAGCCAGAGGACGGAAATGACCTGCGTTCATATGCACTGTTTTTGCGTAGTTGTTACAACACCATGCAAGACATTGCTGGACTAAAAGAACTTGAAAATTCCTCAAATCTGCGACTCATTGTCTCAAAACTTCCATTTAGGTTACGGGATAGATGGCGAGCAAATGTGTGTAATATGCAAGACAAAAATGCTCACAGAGCAGTATTCATAGACCTGTTGGAATTCATTGAAAGACAGTCAAGAGTAATGCTCGACCCTGTGTTTGGAGACATCCATAATTCCCCTGAAACAAAAATAGGTACAAGACCTAAACAGCAAAGGCCAGTCAAGCCAAAGCCCAGCTTCGCCACTACAGTGGCCCAGGTGCCTCCACCTAGGAAAAATGATTTGCTGTCTGGACATATGAAAACATATGCTGGGATTTCTTGTCTGTTCTGTGAAAAGAATCATGCACTTGAACATTGTGAAACATTTAAGACTAAATCAAATGGTGAAAAGGTAGAATTTCTGAAAACAAACGGAATGTGTTTCGGTTGCCTAACAAAAGGACACATAAGCAAAACCTGCAAAAATAGAATGAAATGTGAATTGTGTTCTCTGCTGCATCCGACGATTCTTCATATTCCTACAGGAAAAGAAAGGAACAAAGTTAAAAGTGATGACGTACAAGCTGGAAACAAAAGTTTGAGTAACGCTATGGTGTCTGTGAATGATAGTGACCCAATGGGGGCTGGTCCATCTCTCCAATGCACTCTTTCGATTGTGCCAGTGAAAGTAAAGCTCTCGACTTCAGATAAAGTCATAAACACTCATGCATTTTTAGATCCTGGTAGCTCAGCTACATTTTGCACAGACTCATTGCAGAGAAAGCTGAACATCTCCGGGAAAAATACCACAATCCTGTTATGTACAATGGGGCAGGAAAAGAGAGTGCAGAGCAGCGTAGTGTCTGGCCTCGAGGTGAGCAATATGGATGGACTGCAATACCATACGCTACCAGAGGTCTACACACAAACAGATTTACCAGTTTCGAAACATCACATACCAAAACAAGAATCTGTAAACAAATGGAAATACTTACATGACGTGAAAATTCCACACTTGGATGCCGACATTGAGTTGTTAATAGGCACAAATGCCGCAAGTCTTATGGAGCCTTGGGAAGTTATAAACAGTAGAGGTAATGGGCCATATGCTGTTAGAACACCCCTAGGTTGGGTCGTGAATGGACTCATGCAGGAAGCAACTTGTCAAGGGCATGGAAGTCACTCATGTATAGTAGCAAACCGCATATCTATAAGAGATGTGAATAACTTGTTGATAAAGCAGTATCACCAAGATTTCCCAGAACTGGCAGCCGAGGAGAAATCAGAAATGTCAGTAGAAGACAAACGGTTTATGTCTATAATGGAAAGCTCTAAAGAATTAAGAAATGGACATTACTACTTACCTTTACCATTCAATGAGAAACATGTAATGATGCCAAACAACTATGAACAGGCTCATCAGCGTGTTATGTCTCTGAAAAGAAAGTTTGAAAAGAATGAACAGTATCACATGGAATACACAGCCTTCTTAGATGGAATGCTCAAAAAGGGCCACGCAGAGTTGGTCCCATCCAAAGAACTGGAAACACAAAGTGGAAAGAAGTGGTACATTCCACATCACGGAGTGCATCACCCGAAAAAGGGTTCTTTGAGAGTTGTGTTTGACTGTTCTGCATCTTTCCAGGGAACATCTTTGAATAGCAAGCTGATCCAAGGCCCAAACCTCACAAGCAACCTGATAGGCGTCCTGTTGCGGTTTCGTCAGGAACCAATTGCACTTATGGCAGATGTAGAAAGCATGTTCCACCAGGTGAGAGTAATGGAGAATCATGTGGACTTTCTGCGTTTTTTATGGTGGCCAAATGGTGACCTGAGCCAACCATTAAAGGAACACAGAATGGTCGTTCACTTATTCGGGGCATCTTCTTCGCCCAGTTGTGCATCATTTGCACTCAGACAGACTGCAGAAGACTTCAAGGATCTTTTTCTGCCTGAAACGGTAAACACAATTAAGTCCAACTTTTATGTTGACGACTGTGTCAAGTCGGTTCCTACTGTAGCTGATGCTATGAAATTATGCAAAGAGCTTGAAACTGCTTGCTCAATGGGAGGCTTTCGACTGCATAAATGGATCAGCAACAGCAGAGTGGTCCTGATGTCCATTCCAGAGGCAGACAGAGCAAAGGAGGTCAAAGACCTTGACTTGGAATCCAACGATCTTCCAACAGAAAGGACACTTGGCATACAGTGGCAGATTCAAGGTGATGAACTTACCTTTTCAGTCAGCTTGAAGAATCAACCATTCACTCGAAGAGGAATACTATCCATCATATCTTCAGTATATGACCCTCTTGGCTTCATCTGCCCATTCATTCTAACTGCTAAAAACATTCTGCAGGATCTTTGTAAGCATAACTATGCCTGGGACAAAGAGTTGCCAGACCGCTATCTTCAGTCTTGGCAAGAATGGATGGCAGGACTGAGCTCCATTGGAGAGCTCTCAGTCAACAGGTGCTTCAAGCCACAGAACTTTGGTGCAATAACATCTGCCCAACTTCATCACTTTAGTGACGCTTCAGAAAATGGCTATGGTTGTGTTAGTTACCTCCGTCTCACCAACACAAGACGTGAAGTTCACACCACATTCATTCTAGGAAAATCACGAGTTGCACCTTTAAAGCAAATGACAATGCCAAGAATGGAACTAACTGCAGCAGTGCTTGCAGTACGGATGGACCGAGTGCTCAAAGCAGAATTGCAGCTTGGACTTGGAAACTCCATATTCTGGACGGATAGCACATCAACTTTGAAGTACATCATGAATGAGAACAAAAGATTCAAAACATTTGTGGCAAATAGAATAAACATAATCAGAGAATTGACAAACATCAATCAATGGAAATACGTAAACACCAAACAGAATCCAGCGGATTGTGCGTCTCGCGGTCTTAAGGCAAGCGCACTCCTGAATTCAAGAACCTGGTTGAATGGCCCAGAGTTTCTTAAAGGCCAAGAATCTGAGTGGCCTGGGTCTGACCTTGTCGTACATGATGAAGATGAAGATGATGTAGAAGTGAAAAGGAATGTTGTCATGACTGTACTGGTGAACGAGCACCACAATCACACCCGAACATTCATTCACTGTCATTCGAACTGGAACAGACTTCTCAGAGCAGTTGCTTGGCTTCTTAAGCTAAAAGACTTACTCTTGAACCTAAGTCAAAAAAGAAAAGAAATACTTACCGAACTCACCATGGATGATTCTGCAAAGAAAGAAAACCTGTTGGAAAGAAAAATGAAAACAGTGAAAAAATGTGTGAATGTAAACCCACTTACCTTGAATGATGTCAAAGGAGCAGAAAATGCAGTCATACAATTCACTCAAATGGAAGCATTTCCTGAGGAAATGGAAACTCTGCAAAGGAAAAATGCTCATGTGAGTCGGCAAAGTCACATTCGTAAACTGGATCCAATTCTGATTGAAGGACGTCTTCATACAGGAGGTAGATTAAGCAAAATGGCCATGCCTGAGTATCAAAAACACCCTGTCATTCTTCCAAAGAACCACCACGTGTCCAAATTGTTGTTAAAGAACATCCATGATCAACTAGGCCACTGTGGAAGAAATCATATGTTGGCCAAACTGAGACAGCAGTACTGGATACCAGCAGCAAACTCTCTGGCTCGAAAGATCAGAACTGAGTGTGTGTTTTGTAGGCGCATACATTCACCCCTAGGTGAACAAAAGATGGCAGACTTGCCAAAAGAAAGACTGCGTTCAGATTTACCTCCATTCACCTTTGTTGGAGCTGATTATTTTGGCCCAATAATTGTAAAAAGAGGTCGCAGCGAAGTAAAAAGATATGGCGTGATATTCACATGCCTCACAACACGAGCAATACACTTGGAAATAGCTAGTTCACTTGATACTGACTCATGCATAAATGCAATCCGTCGATTCATTAGCAGAAGAGGTCAAGTACAGCAAATAAGATCAGATAATGGAACCAACTTGACTTCAGCTGACCGTGAACTAAAAACTGCCGTTAAAGAATGGAACCACAGTTACAAACTGCAAGCTACTCTTCAACAAAAGGGCATAGAGTGGATTTACAATCCACCTGCTGCTTCGCACTATGGAGGAATTTGGGAAAGATTAATCAAGCAAGTTAAACAAACACTTCTAGCTTTGACCAAAGACCAAGTACTAGACGACGAATCCCTTTACACTTTTTTCTGTGAGGTAGAAGCCATCATTAATAGTCGTCCGCTGACCACCATCTCAGACAGTCCCAATGACCTCGAACCTTTAACCCCCAACCACCTTTTACTTCTTAAGAGTCAACCCACATTGCCACCTGGTTTGTTTTTGAAATCTGACACTTACAGCAAACGTAGATGGAAGCAAATACAATACTTGTCTGATATATTTTGGAAAAGATGGGTTAGGGAATATATTCCCACATTACAAGAAAGACAGAAATGGTTAAACCCGAAACGAAACTATGTGTGTGGTGACATTGTGTTAATTGCAGACCCTACTGCCCCTAGGGCATCTTGGATGTTGGGAAGGGTGATTGACACTAAGAAAGACTCAAAGGGGATGGTGCGTAGTGTAACTCTGAAAACAAAGACTAGTGTTGTGGAAAGACCAATTACAAAGATTTGTTTATTGTTGGAAAATGACATGTGAAAATGAAATGACTGTGAAAAAAAAAAAAAAAAAAAAAAATTGTGATTACCTGTGTATACTTACCTCATGTGATGAACTGTTATCACCTGAATACCTCATGATGGACTTACATGTACACTGATCCCATTCATGCGCACATGGACTATGGACTCCTTTCGTACACACATGCGCGTATACATACATATACACATACTTAACATACCCACCAAGAGAAATGGACTCTTCATTGCATGCCTTATGGCATATGGACTATGCTCTCACTGATGAGCTCTTGAAAAGACATTAATGTATCAATGGACATTGAATTGAAATATTCTCATTTGAACTTGCAAAAAAAGGACATTGAAAAGATTTGTCATGTATTTTTGAGTTATTGTTATTGTACCCGGTACCAATAAGAGGGCCGGTATGTAGGAGCCATTTGGTTATTTTCGCTCAGAAGCTGATTGTAAGACCCCCTGCTGGCTGTATGGTGGAATTGTATGTGTGTGGAATTGTGGCCTTCCCGGCCCGAGATGAGCCTTATATGGTTAAATGCTAAATGAATGCACCTGCGCTGGCTGTTAGGGAGCGCGCCTGGCAGCACAAAGGGTTAGAAGTTAGGTCATTCATTGTGGGTTTGGATATGTGGAAACTAGAAACTTGGAACGCCAGCAGGCTTAAGGTTTTCAATTGCCTAAGTTATTTTGTCCTAAGTTGTATTGCCAATTTTGCCTGGAAATCAATTTATGTTATGGACGTTTTTTGTTTACTAAAGTGACGCTTTTTCGTACTCTCGTTTTGTTTGGAATTTTTACTTTACGTTCGCAATAAAATAACTTTAAGACTATTTGAAACTCAGTCTGGCGTTGGTGCCTTAAAAGGAGGACATCACAGATATTGTATTACTGATTAGAGTTGTGTAGAAGTACTGCTATAGAAATGTTTAGAGGGATGTTATGTTATGGTGATCATAGTGCAAAAATTATATTGTATTACTGATTAGAGTTGTGTAGAAGTACTGCTATAGAAATGTTTAGAGGGATGTTATGTTATGGTGATCATAGTGCAAAAATGATATTGTATTACTGATTAGAGTTGTGTAGAAGTGCTGCTATAGAAATGTTTAGAGGGATGTTATGTTATGGTGATCATAATGCAAAAATGATATGGTGTTACTGCTCAGTACACACATTTGATCTATAAGGAACGTGTCATTAGATCCATAAGGAACGTTTCATTAGAGCTATAAGGAACGTCTCTTTAGATCCATAAGGAACGTGCCATTAGAGCTATAAGGAACGTGTCATTAGATCCATAAGGAACGTGTCATTAGAGTCATAAGGAAAGTGTCATTAGATCCATAAGGAACATGCCATTAGAGTTATAAGGAACGTGTTATTAGATCCATAAGGAACGTGTTATTAGAGCTATAAAGAACGTGTATTTGAGTTATAAGGAACGTGTCATTAGAGTCATAAGGAACGTGTCATTAGATCCATAAAGAACCGAGACCTAGAGTAGGTGAGAGCTATAAGGAACGTGTCTTTGGGTCTAGAGTAGTTGAAGGCCCATTTTAAGTTCTACTACAGCCATTAGGAACGTGTCTTTGGGTCTAGAGTAGGTGAAGGCCCATTTTAAGTTCTACTAGAGCTATAAGGAACGTGTCTTTGGGTCTAGAGTAGGTGAAGGCCCATTTTAAGTTCTACTACAGCCATTAGGAACGTGTCTTTGGGTCTAGAGTAGGTGAAGGCCCATTTTAAGTTCTACTAGAGCTATAAGGAACGTGTCTTTGGGTCTAGAGTAGGTGAAGGCCCATTTTAAGTTCTACTAGAGCCATTAGGAACGTGTCTCTGGGTCTAGAGTAGGTGAAGGCCCATTTTAAGTTCTACTAGAGCTATAAGGAACGTGTCTTTGGGTCTAGAGTAGGTGAAGGCCCATTTTAAGTTCTACTAGAGCCATTAGGAACGTGTCTCTGGGTCTAGAGTAGGTGAAGGCCCATTTTAAGTTCTGTTAGAGCTATAAGGAACGTGTCTTTGGGTCTAGAGTAGGTGAAGGCCCATTTTAAGTTCTACTAGAGCCATTAGGAACGTGTCTTTGGGTCTAGAGTAGGTGAAGGCCCATTTGAAGTTCTCTTAGAGCTATAAGGAACGTGTCTTTGGGTCTAGAGTAGGTGAAGGCCCATTTGAAGTTCTCTTAGAGCTATAAGGAACGTGTCTTTGGGTCTAGAGTAGGTGAAGGCCCATTTGAAGTTCTGTTAGAGCTATAAGGAACGTGTCTTTGGGTCTAGAGTAGGTGAAGGCCCATTTGAAGTTCTGTTAGAGCAATAAGGAACGTGTCTTTGGGTCTAGAGTAGGTGAAGGCCCATTTGAAGTTCTACTAGAGCCATTAGGAACGTGTCTTTGGGTCTAGAGTAGGTGAAGGCCCATTTGAAGTTCTGTTAGAGCTATAAGGAACGTGTCTTTGGGTCTAGAGTAGGTGAAGGCCCATTTGAAGTTCTACTAGAGCCATTAGGAACGTGTCTTTGGGTCTAGAGTAGGTGAAGGCCCATTTGAAGTTCTGTTAGAGCTATAAGGAACGTGTCTTTGGGTCTAGAGTAGGTGAAGGCCCATTTGAAGTTCTGTTAGAGCTATAAGGAACGTGTCTTTGGGTCTAGAGTAGGTGAAGGCCCATTTAAAGTTCTGTTAGAGCTATAAGGAACGTGTCTTTGGGTCTAGAGTAGGTGAAGGCCCATTTGAAGTTCTGTTAGAGCTATAAGGAACGTGTCTTTGGGTCTAGAGTAGGTGAAGGCCCATTTGAAGTTCTGTTAGAGCTATAAGGAACGTGTCTTTGGGTCTAGAGTAGGTGAAGGCCCATTTGAAGTTCTACTAGAGCCATTAGGAACGTGTCTTTGGGTCTAGAGTAGGTGAAGGCCCATTTGAAGTTCTGTTAGAGCCATAAGGAACGTGTCTTTGGGTCTAGAGTAGGTGAAGGCCCATTTGAAGTTCTGTTAGAGCTATAAGGAACGTGTCTTTGGGTCTAGAGTAGGTGAAGGCCCATTTGAAGTTCTACTAGAGCTATAAGGAACGTGTCTTTGGGTCTAGAGTAGGTGAAGGCCCATTTGAAGTTCTACTAGAGCTATAAGGAACGTGTCTTTGGGTCTAGAGTAGGTGAAGGCCCATTTGAAGTTCTACTAGAGCTATAAGGAACGTGTCTTTGGGTCTAGAGTAGGTGAAGGCCCATTTGAAGTTCTACTAGAGCTATAAGGAACGTGTCTTTGGGTCTAGAGTAGGTGAAGGCCCATTTGAAGTTCTACTAGAGCCATTAGGAACGTGTCTTTGGGTCTAGAGTAGGTGAAGGCCCATTTGAAGTTCTGTTAGAGCTATAAGGAACGTGTCTCTGGGTCTAGAGTAGGTGAAGGCCCATTTGAAGTTCTGTTAGAGCTATAAGGAACGTGTCTTTGGGTCTAGAGTAGGTGAAGGCCCATTTGAAGTTCTACTAGAGCTATAAGGAACGTGTCTTTGGGTCTAGAGTAGGTGAAGGCCCATTTGAAGTTCTGTTAGAGCTATAAGGAACGTGTCTTTGGGTCTAGAGTAGGTGAAGGCCCATTTGAAGTTCTGTTAGAGCTATAAGGAACGTGTCTTTGGGTCTAGAGTAGGTGAAGGCCCATTTGAAGTTCTACTAGAGCTATAAGGAACGTGTCTTTGGGTCTAGAGTAGGTGAAGGCCCATTTGAAGTTCTGTTAGAGCTATAAGGAACGTGTCTTTGGGTCTAGAGTAGGTGAAGGCCCATTTGAAGTTCTACTAGAGCTATAAGGAACGTGTCTTTGGGTCTAGAGTAGGTGAAGGCCCATTTGAAGTTCTACTAGAGCTATAAGGAACGTGTCTTTGGGTCTAGAGTAGGTGAAGGCCCATTTGAAGTTCTACTAGAGCTATAAGGAACGTGTCTTTGGGTCTAGAGTAGGTGAAGGCCCATTTGAAGTTCCCATGACTGCCTGCCATGACTGAAGTGCAGCAGAAAACACAACCCAGATTTTACTGTATTTTACTGTATTTTACTGTATTTTACTGTAGCACTCAATGATTGGCCTGATTTGCCACATTATATACAGTACAGCTCTCTTCTTAGGCCATATGCCATCTGCTTAGGATTGTGTTTGTGTGTGTGTGTGTGTGTGTGTGTGTGTGTGTGTGTGTGTGTCTGTGTGTGTGTGTGGGTGGGTGGGTGTGGGTGTGCCTTCTGTTAAAGGCCTAGGATACTTATTATGTCAGACTCATTTTTAAAAGGGTTAATCATTAATTAGGCCTACTTACTTCCTATAAAAGTGTGAAGAGATGCACAATGATCTGAAATTCATTAAATTGAATATTTGAATTTATGCACTTCTTATTAGAACTATAAACTGTTTGACACTGGCATGGGAAAAACTCATAGGAATAAGCATTTCTTATTAGAACTATAAACTGTTTGACACTGGCATGGGAAAAACTCATAGGAATAAGCATTTCTTATTAGAACTATAAACTGTTTGACACTGGCATGGGAAAAACTCATAGGAATAAGCATTTCTTATTAAAACTATAAACTGTTTGACACTAGCTTGGGAAAAACTCATAGGAATATGCATTTCTTATTAAAACTATAAACTGTTTGACACTGCATGGGAAAAACTCATAGGAATATGCATTTCTTATTAGAACTATAAACTGTTTGACACTAGCTTGGGAAAAACTCATAGGAGTATGCATTTCTTATTAGAACTATAAACTGTTTGACACTAGTTTGGGAAAAACTCATAGGAATATGCATTTTGTATTAGAATTATAAACTTTTTGACACTGGCATGGGAAAAACTCATAGGAATATGCATTTCGTATTAGAATTATAAACTCTTCTGGCTTCTGACAGACAAGGATTTGGATAAATAACTCCAGCAGCTACTAAAAGGAATGGACCGGATTTTTAATCAGAAACTGGATCGGGAGTCCAGATCAGAATTTTCCCGTGCAGGCCTATCCGATATTGATATGCATTTTTTGCTAATATCAGCGGCCGATCCGATCCAAATATCAGATCGGGATATCCCCAGATTGTGTGCCTGTGTGGTGCATGTGTGTGTATGAGTGACGTGTGCCTGTGTGTGTATGAGTGACGTGTGCATGTGTGTGTATGAGTGACGTGTGCATGTGTGTGTATGAGTGACGTGTGCCTGTGTGTGTATGAGTGACGTGTGCATGTGTGTGTATGAGTGTGTATGAGATACCACGATCTCAAAACTCAAAACTCAATTGTAGCCATGGAAACACCGTTTTTAGTGCTGAATACATCATTTTTTATCTGGCGATGAACTGTACTAACATTACTGATTGATATAGTGAGCACAATTTCATAGTAAGACCACTTTTATCAGACCGTTCAAATTTCACTAAGTCAATCAAAGTCAATGCGCTGCCAGACCGGATGTTGATAGACAATCATCATAGCAGCGCCCATGTTTCCCCGCGGAATAAGGTGAATACAGTCATCCATAGAACCTTTGTGTCCCTCGAGAAATCTGTAAGATTCAGCTGTGTGACACTAGGAGAGAGGGGGGGGGGGGAGAGCGCAATTGTGTGTGTGTGTGTGTGTGTGTGTGTGTGTGCAAGAGAGAGAACAGAGTGTGTGTGTGTGTGTAAATATGTGCGATAGAGAGAAGAGAGAGAATGTGTGTGTGATTGTGTGTCTGTATAGTGTGTGTGTGTGTGTGTATGTGTGTGTGTGTGTGTGTGTGTGTGTTATTCTTAGTATATGGGTCACCTCCTGCCTCTGTGCTAACTCAGCTCAAGACACCTCAGGCTGCGTCCCAAATGGCAGCATCACTCTCTAAGTAGTGCACTAACCCTTTAAACACTCTCTAAGTAGCACACTAGCCCTTTAAACACTCTCTAAGTAGCACACTAGCCCTTTAACCACTCTCTAAGTAGCGCACTAACCCTTTAAACACTCTCTAAGTAGTGCACTAACCCTTTACACATTCTCTAAGTAGCGCACTAACCCTTTAAACACTCTCTAAGTAGTACACTAGCCCTTTAGCCACTCTCTAAGTAGCGCACTAACCCTTTAAACACTCTCTAAGTAGCGCACTAACCCTTTAAACACTCTCTAAGTAGTACACTAACCCTTTAACCACTCTAAGTAGCGCACTAACCCTTTAACCACTCTCTAAGTAGTGCACTAACCCTTTAACCACACTCTAAGTAGTGCACTAACCCTTTAAACATTCTCAGTTTTCAAGTTATGTACTAACCCTTTAAACACTAGGTAGTGCCGTCATTGTAGCACCGTCTCTGAACACATCAAAATGATCCATAGTGTATTTGTGCGTTTGTGTGTTTGTTTGTGTGTGTGTGTGTGTTAGTCCCAGTTCAATAGCGAGCAAACAGGCAGGTCAGGGCAGAGAGAGAGAGAAGCTATTTATAGCTCACTGGGAATCAGAGAGAGAGAGAGGGGGACAGAGAGAGAAAGAGAGAGGGGAGAGAGGGTTGATACGAGGATGGAAAATAAGAGATGGACAGATGGGAAGAAAGAGAAGAGTCAAAGAGAAGAGTAGAGTGAAAGAGAGAGAGAAGAGTAGGGTAAAAGAGAGAGAGAGAAGGGAAGAGTAAAAGAGAGAGATTGTCAAAGAGAAGGGAAGAGTAAAAGAGAGAGAGAAAGGGGGATGGGATTATAGGCTGTGAGAAAGAAAGAGAAAAAGAGCAAGGAAGAGTTAAAAGAAGAGAGGAGCAGAAGAGGAGAGGGGAGAGAGATGGTAGAAAAGAGCAGGAGAGGAGAGAGAGTAATAGAGAGGAGAGAGAGAGAGAAGAGGGGAGAGAGAGAGAGAGAGAGCAATAGAGAGGAGAAAGAGAGAGAGAGAGCAATAGAGAGGAGAGAGAGAGGGGAGAGAGAGAGAGAGAAGAGGGAGAAGGGAGAGAGAGAGAGATAAAGAGAGGGAGAGAGAGAAAGAAGGGGGATGGGATTATGTGCTGCTGCTGAGAGAGCAATAGAGAGAAGAGGGGAGAAAGAGAGAGAGAGAGAGAGAAAGAAGGGGGATGGGATTATGTGCTGCTGCTGCTGCTGCACTCAGATTATTCTGCTGGATTACATATCAAATCTCCCACAATGCACCACTGCCAAAGGCTCTGGAGGAGGGAAGAAAGAGAGAGAGAGAGAGAGATAAAGGCTCTGGAAGAGAAGGGAAAAGAGAGAGAGTGGGAAAGAGAGAGACATGCATATGGAGAGAGAGAGAGAGAGAGAGAGAGAGAGAGAGAGAGAGAAATAAGAAATATATATATATATAGAGAGAAATAGAGAGAGTTATGTGGGGGGGTTAAGGACCCTGACTCTAGTGGGCTAGTAGTCTGGAGTGTGTGGGTTGTATATATACTGTATATATATAGAGAGAGAGAAATAGAGAGAGTTATGTGGGGGGGTTAAGGACCCTGACTCTAGTGGGCTAGTAGTCTGGAGTGTGTGGGTTGTATATATACTGTATATATATATAGAGAGAGAGAGAAATAGAGAGAGTTATGTGGGGGGGGGGGGGGGAGATAGAGAGAAAGATAGAGAGGGAAATAGAGAGAAAGATAGAGAGAGGAGGAATAGAGAGAAAGATAGAGAGAGAGGAGGAATAGAGAGAAAGATAGAGAGGAGGAATAGAGAGAAAGATAGAGAGAGGAGGAATAGAGAGAAAGATAGAGAGAGGAAATAGAGAGAAAGATAGAGAGAGGGGAATAGAGAGAAAGATAGAGAGAGGGAAATAGAGAGAAAGATAGAGAGGAGGAATAGAGAGAAAGATAGAGAGAGGAGGAATAGAGAGAAAGATAGAGAGAGAGGGAAATAGAGAGAAAGATAGAGAGAGGAGGAATAGAGAGAAAGATAGAGAGAGAGGGAAATAGAGAGAAAGATAGAGAGAGGGGAATAGAGAGAAAGATAGAGAGAGGAGGAATAGAGAGAAAGATAGAGAGAGGAGGAATAGAGAGAAAGATAGAGAGAGGGAAATAGAGAGAAAGATAGAGAGAGGAGGAATAGAGAGAAAGATAGAGAGAGGAGGAATAGAGAGAAAGATAGAGAGAGGAGGAATAGAGAGAAAGATAGAGAGAGGGAAATAGAGAGAAAGATAGAGAGAGGGAAATAGAGAGAAAGATGGAGAGAGAGGAGGAATAGAGAGAAAGATAGAGAGAGGAGGAATAGAGAGAAAGATAGAGAGAGAGGAGGAATAGAGAGAAAGATAGAGAGAGGAGGAATAGAGAGAAAGATAGAGAGAGAGGAGGAATAGAGAGAAAGATAGAGAGAGGGAAATAGAGAGAAAGATAGAGAGAGGAGGAATAGAGAGAAAGATAGAGAGAGGAGGAATAGAGAGAAAGATAGAGAGAGAGGAGGAATAGAGAGAAAGATAGAGAGAGGAGGAATAGAGAGAAAGAGAGAGAGGGAGGAATAGAGAGAAAGATAGAGAGAGGGAAATAGAGAGAAAGATAGAGAGAGGAGGAATAGAGAGAAAGATAGAGAGAGGAGGAATAGAGAGAAAGATAGAGAGAGGGGGAATAGAGAGAAAGATAGAGAGAGGGAAATAGAGAGAAAGATAGAGAGAGGGAAATAGAGAGAAAGATAGAGAGAGGGAAATAGAGAGAAAGATAGAGAGAGGAGGAATAGAGAGAGGGAAAGAGAGAGAAAGATAGAGAGAGGGAAATAGAGAGAAAGATAGAGAGAAAGATAGAGAGAGAGGAGGAATAGAGAGAAAGATAGAGAGAGGAGGAATAGAGAGAAAGATAGAGAGAGGGAAATAGAGAGAAAGATAGAGAGAGGGAAATAGAGAGAAAGAGAGAGAGGAGGAATAGAGAGAAAGATAGAGAGAGAGGAGGAATAGAGAGAAAGATAGAGAGAGGGGAATAGAGAGAAAGAGAGAGAGGGAGGAATAGAGAGAAAGATAGAGAGAGGAGGAATAGAGAGAAAGATAGAGAGAGGAGGAATAGAGAGAAAGATAGAGAGAGGAGGAATAGAGAGAAAGATAGAGAGAGAGGAGGAATAGAGAGAAAGATAGAGAGAGAGGGAGGAATAGAGAGAAAGATAGAGAGAGGGAAATAGAGAGAAAGATAGAGAGAGGGAAATAGAGAGAAAGATAGAGAGAGGAGGAATAGAGAGAAAGATAGAGAGAGGAGGAATAGAGAGAAAGATAGAGAGAGGGAAATAGAGAGAAAGATAGAGAGAGGGAAATAGAGAGAAAGATAGAGAGAGGAGGAATAGAGAGAAAGATAGAGAGAGGAGGAATAGAGAGAAAGATAGAGAGAGAGGGAAATAGAGAGAAAGATAGAGAGAGGGAAATAGAGAGAAAGATAGAGAGAGGAGGAATAGAGAGAAAGATAGAGAGAGGGAAATAGAGAGAAAGATAGAGAGAGGAGGAATAGAGAGAAAGATAGAGAGAGGAGGAATAGAGAGAAAGATAGAGAGAGAGGAGGAATAGAGAGAAAGATAGAGAGAGGGAAATAGAGAGAAAGATAGAGAGAGGAGGAATAGAGAGAAAGATAGAGAGAGGAGGAATAGAGAGAAAGATAGAGAGAGGGAAATAGAGAGAAAGATAGAGAGAGGGAAATAGAGAGAAAGATAGAGAGAGAGGAGGAATAGAGAGAAAGATAGAGAGAGGAGGAATAGAGAGAAAGAGAGAGAGGAGGAATAGAGAGAAAGATAGAGAGAGGAGGAATAGAGAGAAAGATAGAGAGAGGAGGAATAGAGAGAAAGATAGAGAGAGGAGGAATAGAGAGAAAGATAGAGAGAGAGGGAATAGAGAGAAAGATAGAGAGAGAGGAGGAATAGAGAGAAAGATAGAGAGAGGAGGAATAGAGAGAAAGAGAGAGAGAGAGGAATAGAGAGAAAGATAGAGAGAGGGAAATAGAGAGAAAGATAGAGAGAGGAGGAATAGAGAGAAAGATAGAGAGAGGAGGAATAGAGAGAAAGATAGAGAGAGGGAAATAGAGAGAAAGATAGAGAGAGGGAAATAGAGAGAAAGATAGAGAGAGGGAAATAGAGAGAAAGATAGAGAGAGGAGGAATAGAGAGAAAGATAGAGAGAGGAGGAATAGAGAGAAAGATAGAGAGAGGGAAATAGAGAGAAAGATAGAGAGAGGAGGAATAGAGAGAAAGATAGAGAGAGGGAGGAATAGAGAGAAAGATAGAGAGAGGGAAATAGAGAGAAAGATAGAGAGAGGGAAATAGAGAGAAAGATGGAGAGAGAGGAGGAATAGAGAGAAAGATAGAGAGAGGGAGGAATAGAGAGAAAGAGAGAGAGGAGGAATAGAGAGAAAGATAGAGAGAGGGAAATAGAGAGAAAGATAGAGAGAGGAGGAATAGAGAGAAAGATAGAGAGAGGAGGAAGAGAGAGAAAGATAGAGAGAGAGAGGAAGAGAGAGAAAGATAGAGAGAGGAGGAATAGAGAGAAAGATAGAGAGAGGGAAATAGAGAGAAAGATAGAGAGAGGGAAATAGAGAGAAAGATGGAGAGAGAGGAGGAATAGAGAGAAAGATAGAGAGAGGAGGAATAGAGAGAAAGATAGAGAGAGGGAAATAGAGAGAAAGATAGAGAGAGGGAAATAGAGAGAAAGATAGAGAGAGAGGAGGAATAGAGAGAAAGATAGAGAGAGGAGGAATAGAGAGAAAGATAGAGAGAGGAGGAATAGAGAGAAAGATAGAGAGAGGGAAATAGAGAGAAAGATAGAGAGAGAGGAGGAATAGAGAGAAAGATAGAGAGAGGAGGAATAGAGAGAAAGATAGAGAGAGGAGGAATAGAGAGAAAGATAGAGAGAGGAGGAATAGAGAGAAAGATAGAGAGAGGGAAATAGAGAGAAAGATGGAGAGAGAGGAGGAATAGAGAGAAAGATAGAGAGAGGAGGAATAGAGAGAAAGATAGAGAGAGAGGAGGAATAGAGAGAAAGATAGAGAGAGGAGGAATAGAGAGAAAGAGAGAGAGGAGGAATAGAGAGAAAGATAGAGAGAGGGAAATAGAGAGAAAGATAGAGAGAGGAGGAATAGAGAGAAAGATAGAGAGAGGAGGAATAGAGAGAAAGATAGAGAGAGGAGGAATAGAGAGAAAGAAAGATAGAGAGAGGAGGAATAGAGAGAAAGATAGAGAGAGGAGGAATAGAGAGAAAGATAGAGAGAGGAGGAATAGAGAGAAAGATAGAGAGAGGGAAATAGAGAGAAAGATAGAGAGAGGGAAATAGAGAGAAAGATAGAGAGAGGAGGAATAGAGAGAAAGATAGAGAGAGGGAAATAGAGAGAAAGATAGAGAGAGGGAAATAGAGAGAAAGATAGAGAGAAAGATAGAGAGAGAGGAGGAATAGAGAGAAAGATAGAGAGAGGAGGAATAGAGAGAAAGATAGAGAGAGAGGAGGAATAGAGAGAAAGATAGAGAGAGGGAAATAGAGAGAAAGATAGAGAGAGGGAAATAGAGAGAAAGATAGAGAGAGGAGGAATAGAGAGAAAGATAGAGAGAGGAGGAATAGAGAGAAAGATAGAGAGAGGAGGAATAGAGAGAAAGATAGAGAGAGGAAAATAGAGAGAAAGAAAAAGAGAGATACATGAGAAGAGAGAAGGGGTGATAGAGAGAGGAGAGAGAGGAGAGAGAGGGAAAGAAAAGGAGAGAGTGTATAGAGAGAAAGAGAGAGGGGGGAGATAGAGAGAGGAGAGAGAGAGGGAAAGAAAAGGAGAGAGGGTATAGAGATATAGAGAGAGGGGGGTAGAGAGAGGAGAGAGAGGGAAAGAAAAGGAGAGAGTGTATAGAGATATAGAGAGAGGGGGGGTAGAGAGAGGAGAGAGAGGGAAAGAAAAGGAGAGAGTGTATAGAGATATAGAGAGAGGGGGGTAGAGAGAGGAGAGAGAGAGGGAAAGAAAAGGAGAGAGGGTATAGAGATATAGAGAGAGGGGGGGTAGAGAGAGAGAGAGAGAGGGAAAGAAAAGGAGAGAGGGTATAGAGATATAGAGAGAGGGGGGTAGAGAGAGGAGAGAGAGAGGGAAAGAAAAGGAGAGAGTGTATAGAGATATAGAGAGAGGGGGGAGATAGAGAGAGGAGAGAGAGAGGGAAAGAAAAGGAGAGAGTGTATAGAGATATAGAGAGAGGGGGGAGATAGAGAGAGGGAAAGAAAAGGAGAGAGTGTATAGAGATATAGAGAGAGGAGAGAGAGAGGGAAAGAAAAGGAGAGAGGGTATAGAGATATAGAGAGAGGGGGGTAGAGAGAGAGGAGAGAGGGAAAGAAAAGGAGAGAGGGTAGAGATATAGAGAGAGGGGGGTGAGAGAGAGAGAGAGAGAGGGAAAGAAAAGGAGAGAGGGTATAGAGATATAGAGAGAGGGGGGTAGAGAGAGGAGAGAGGGAAAGAAAAGGAGAGAGGGTATAGAGATATAGAGAGAGGGGGAGATAGAGAGAGGAGAGAGAGGGAAAGAAAAGGAGAGAGGGTATAGAGATATAGAGAGAGGGGGAGATAGAGAGAGGAGAGAGAGGGAAAGAAAAGGAGAGAGGGTATAGAGATATAGAGAGAGGGGGGAGATAGAGAGAGGAGAGAGAGAAAAGAAAAGGAGAGAGGGTATAGAGATATAGAGAGAGGGGGGAGATAGAGAGGAATGGCAGGAAGCGACAATAAAGCAGACTTTTGACTTTGACTTTGACTTTGACTGAGGGAGTTCCTCAGAACAGAGCCATATAATAGCGCCCATCACTGTATTCCTCATTCTGCCTATAGTGCACCTGACAGAACTTTGCTTGGGGGCTTGGAAGACATTCTGCTTATGGTTTTAGCAGTATAGTTTAGTTTGTGTCTGTTCATA
>JAODXP020000140.1:120000-122500 GCA_027497455.2 Sardinella longiceps
GTGTGTGTGTGTGTGTGTGTGTGTGTGTGTGTGTGTGTGTGTGTGTGTGTGTGTGTGTGTGTGTGTATGTGTGTTTACTTGTTGTTGTTTACCCTAGGGGTTCTATGGGCAGTACGGGTAGTCTGAGTGTGTGTGTGTGTGTGTGTGTGTGTGTGTGTGTGTGTGTGTGTGTATGTGTGTTTACTTGTTGTTGTTTACCCTAGGGGGTTCTATGGGCAGTACGGGTAGTCTGAGTGTGTGTGTGTGTGTGTGTGTGTGTGTGTGTGTGTGTGTGTGTATGTGTGTTTACTTGTTGTTGTTTACCCTAGGGGGTTCTATGGGCAGTACGGGCAGTCTGAGTGTGTGTGTGTGTGTGTGTGTGTGTGTGTGTGTGTGTGTGTGTGTGTGTGTGCAGGGCCGTTGCAACAAGGCAGGCAAACCAGGCAATTGCCTGGGGCCCCAGGCTGAAAGGGGCCCCCAAGATTGACTGTTTAATCATTTTAGTGGTTATGTTGGTGGTGTTTTTCAACAAAAAAAAATGACTTTAAACTGGAGTTAGACAACTGTACAATACAAATAATTATATTGATGGTGTTTGAAAATTATAACAATGTGGTTCATGTAAGTATTTATAGGGAGTGAAGGGCCCCCATGTCCTGTTTGCTTGGGGCCCCCTAAGTACCTTGAAACGGCCCTGTGTGTGTGTGTGTGTGTGTGTGTGTGAGTGTGTTTACTTGTTGCTGTTTACTCTAGGTGGTTTTATGGGCAGAACGGGCAGTCTGAGTGTGAGTAAGTGTGTGTGTGTGTATGTGTGTGTGTGTGTGTGAGTGTGTGTGTGTTTATTGTTTACATGTTGTTGTTTACCCTAGGAGGTTCTATGGGCAGTACGGGCAGTCTGAGTGTGTGTGTGTGTGTGTGTGTGTGTGTGTGTGTGTGTGTGTGTGTGTGTTTATTGTTTACTTGTTGTTGTTTACTGTAGGAGGTTCTATGGGCAGTACGGGCAGTCTGTGTGTGTGTGTGTGTGTGTGTGTGTGTGTGTGTGTGTGTGTGTGTGTGTGTTTATTGTTTACTTGTTGTTGTTGTTTACTTGTTGTTGTTTACTGTAGGAGGTTCTATGGGCAGTACGGGCAGTCTGAGTGTGTGTGTGTGTGTGTGTGTGTGTGTGTGTGTGTGTGTGTTTATTGTTTAATTGTTGTTGTTTACTGTAGGGGGTTCTATGGGCAGTACGGGCAGTCTGAGTGTGTGTGTGTGTGTGTGTGTGTGTGTGTGTGTGTGTGTGTGTGTGTGTTTATTGTTTACTTGTTGTTGTTTACTGTAGGGGGTTTTATGGGCAGTACGGGCAGTCTGAGTGTGTGTGTGTGTGTGTGTGTGTGTGTGTGTGTGTGTGTGTGTGTTTATTGTTTACTTGTTGTTGTTTACTGTAGGAGGTTCTATGGGCAGTACGGGCAGTCTGAGTGTGTGTGTGTGTGTGTGTGTGTGTGTGTGTGTGTGTGTGTGTGTGTGTGTTTATTGTTTACTTGTTGTTGTTTACTGTAGGAGGTTCTATGGGCAGTACGGGCAGTCTGAGTGTGAGTGTGTGTGTGTGTGTGTGTGTGTGTTTATTGTTTACTTGTTGTTGTTGTTTACTTGTTGTTGTTTACTGTAGGAGGTTCTATGGGCAGTACGGGCAGTTTGAGTGTGTGTGTGTGTGTGTGTGTGTGTGTGTGTATTGTTTACTTGTTGTTGTTTACTTGTTGTTGTTTACTGTAGGAGGTTCTATGGGCAGTACGGGCAGTTTGAGTGGCCGCTCCTCCTCCAGTGCCCAGAGTTCCAACGCCAACGCTCACCTGACCAGCAGCACACCTGTGCCCACATCACCTGTACCTGTCAGCACACCTGTGTCTGTGTCTACGCCTCCTCCTGCTCCCAACGACCCCGCTATGGTACTCACACACCACACACACACACACACACACACACACACACACACACCTGTGCCCACATCACCTGTACCTGTCAGCACACCTGTGTCCGTGTCTACGCCTCCTCCTGCCCCCAACGACCCCGCTATGGTACTCACTCACACACACACACACACACACACACACACACACACCTGTGCCCACATCACCTGTACCTGTCAGCACACCTGTGTCCGTGTCTACGCCTCCTCCTGCCCCCAACGACCCCGCTATGGTACTCACACACACACACACACACACACACACACACACACACACACACACACACATACCTGTACCAACATCACCCATGCCCATGTCTGTGCCTGTCAGTACATACCTGATCCAGTGTGTCCTTGTGTGTGTGTGTGTGTGTGTGTGTGTGTGTGTGTGTGTGTGTGTGTGTGTGTGTGTGTGTGTTTGTCCATAGCTGCTGGCATCAGTGTTGTCACAGGCAGCCAAGGCCAAGGAGAATCGACTGGAGCACTCACGCTCTACAGACCAAGGTAAGCAAGCACACACAACACACACACACACACACACACAAACACTGCACTCACACTGCTACAGAACAAAGGTAA
>JAODXP020000140.1:127500-137500 GCA_027497455.2 Sardinella longiceps
TATAGGCTAATCTATCTGAATGGCTGACTGTGATTGGGCAGTAATATATGTGTGTGTGTGTGTGTGTGTGTGTGTGTGTGTGTGTGTGTGTGTGTGTGTGTGTGTGTGTGTGTGTGTGCTCTGCTCCTATAGGCTAATCTATTTGAATGGCTGACTGTGATTGGGCAGTAATATATGTGTGTGTGTGTGTGTGTGTGTGTGTGTGTGTGTGTGTGTGTGTGTGTGTGCTCTACTCCTATAGGCTAATCTATCTGTATGGCTGACTGTGATTGGGCAGTAATATATATATATATGTGTGTGTGTGTGTGTGTGTGTGTGTGTGTGTGTGTGTGTGTGTGTGTGTGTGTGCTCTGCTCCTATAGGCTAATCTATTTGAATGGCTGACTGTGATTGGGCAGTAATATATGTGTGTGTGTGTGTGTGTGTGTGTGTGTGTGTGTGTGTGTGTGTGTGTGTGTGTGTGTGCTCTGCTCCTATAGGCTAATCTATCTGAATGGCTGACTGTGATTGGATTGGGGCAACATTACCAAACGCTGGTGCAGAACGGCTACGACAACATGGAGTTCATCAAAGACATCAGCACAGAAGACCTACAAGAGATCGGCATCACCAAACTGGGTGTGTTTTACATTTAATAATCACCTACAATAATCACATCATTAAAGAATCACCTACAATAATAATCACATCATTAAAGAACAGGGTAGCCGCGGGGTCTTAAAAGTCTTAAAAAAGTCTTAAATAAAATGTTCCAAAATTAAGGCCTTAAAAAGTCTTAAATTCCGTGGCAAAGTCTTAATTTTCAAAATGAAAGTCTTAAATATCATAAATGTACTACTTTCATAGTCAACCGGAATGCAGTGTCATAGAATTTGCAAACTTTGTGCCGACAGTAATTTTTAAACAGGCTTTACAGCGCTACCAGTGAGCGCCTAGCATGCTGTATTCGCGTCATTGTCTCAAGTGAAAACACGGCAGCAGCAGCAGCGCTGACTTATTTCCCCTCCTTCCCTCTATCTGTCTTGAGCGCGTCAGGTTATCAGCCTCATTGGGAAGGTAAACGGTCTTGGTGGGATATGAAAAACTCAGATTATGAATGAAGTTAATCATAATGTTAGTAGCTAAACGACAATCTGTGTAAGATATTTGCCAGCTATCTTGTGTTTGCTAGTCAATGTTATTTCAGTTGGAAAAGTTGACCGTGTTTTCGTCGGGCGTCCTTTTTTTGACGCACCAAGAGCACACTGCAGTTTAATGCGTGGTGGCTGCATGGTTTATTATGCCACACAGGCTATCACGCAAATTCAATGAAAGTAGCCTACAAAATTAGCAAATTGGCTTAATCCAGATATTTGCCTGATAATACAAAATGCATACCTTGATATAGGCAACCAAAACTGAATTCCAAAAGATAAAACAACATTGCTGTAGCATTTGGCCATGGGCTGCAGCATGGCCGTAGCTACAATAGAGGACACCGAGGTCCGGACCTCGGTCATTTTTTCGAGACGAAAATAAGTTCTTTATTCTTCAGACGCGCCAATTAATTAATCCTTTTGCGCGTTAGAGCCGCAAAACATATCTCCGGTTTTGCTTCATTGTCTTTCGGAAGCTTTAAATGGGCATGATGCCAAATATCTTGATTGTAAGAGGTATTAAATTAAACTACACAACCAGATCTATCCATTGGTATCATTGGTAACGTACTTGCTAGAGAATGAGAGGGTTTAATTTCAGTGTAAAGATCGCCTATATTTAGGCAAGGCATGTCTTTATCTAGTGTTAAAGGCTGAACTTGCTAGATCCATCACACATTATAATATAGACCTATAATTTGCAGAGATAAGTTTTCAAGTTTTCAATCTCATTGAAACCTGTGAAATGAACACAATTTTTAAAACTGTACTCTGTTGTGGGAGCACATTATTCTAGACTAAATGGAGCACTTAAATCACAGCCACTGGACACAACTCATTCACTGAAGTAAAATATATTTTCTCTAAACACAATCAGTGGCATGTTACACTGTTGTCACAAAATCATAAATAGCCTAAAGAATTATGTGCTTAAAAGATACAGCTGCATATTCAGCATTGTTCAGTTATGTATTAGGAAGGAAGGAGGAGCTGTGTCTCATTGACTTTCAGTGGGTGTAATTTCTGTGTTTCCATCAGAAAAAAAGTCTATCATGATGTGCTCCCACCATTGCATTTTTAAGAACTGTGTTCATTTCAGAGATTGGTGTGAGATCACTTTGAAGTTTTCTATCACCCAATTTCAGAAATGGAGCACCCTCATTTTAGATGGTGCTGAAGTCTCACACAACTGGTGGGAGAATGCAAAGGGAGAGGGGTTTGGAGTGTCTCAAACCTTTCCCTTTACTGTGGCAGCTATGCATATAATAGTGTATCTAAATAAGTGAGTTTAGCAAATTCAGTATGAGCAGCGGAAGTTCAAAGATTAGTTCAAACACTATTTCAGTAGATCTCGTATGTTGAAAAATTTTCGGCGCGCTCCACACATCTAGGACCCCGGTAATTTCAAAATGCTGGCTATGGCCATGGGCTGCAGTGTAGTCATATTGCACCAATATGTGAGCTTTATAAATAAGCTAAATTGGGATTTCAGATCAGTCCTCCAAGTATATAGGTTATCTTAGAAGTGTAAGCTAAATTTAAAGTGGCAGCAGCAAAAATGTCAACAGATTAAGCTACTTGCTGTAGGCCAGTATGAATGCCAGTATTCAGATATACAATATGTAAACCGCTCACAAAAAGTAAGGAAACTTGACTTTGGCCCATTATATCTCCCCTTTAATAATACCAATCCCTAAAGTGTTTTATATCATTTTTATCGTTGGTTTGTCACCTTTACAATGAGGTATAGCTTGTAAGCATCGGACAATCATGGAATGCGCAACACAGCCAAACGTGTGAGTAGTGCCAACCAAAAATGTGCCAAAATGGCCATGGTCATAGGGTTCTGCTGCATCTGATTTTGCCTAAATTAGCACCTGAGCTTCAGCAACTTGTTGGGTTTGTGGTTTCTCCTATAGCAACAATACTGGTGGAAAGATGCCACGTTTGTTCCTTCAGGATAGGGCCTGGGGAACCTGAGGCTGGTGTCCCAACATGTAGTGGCAGCATCATTGGTGTCAGTCCTGGTACCATTTCCAAACTTAGAACCAAGTTCCATGAGACTGCGGAAGCCAAAGACAGACCAAGACGTGGCCGTCTCAAGAAGACAACACCCCAAGAAGACCGGTTCCTCACTTTTGCTGCACTGAGGAACCGTAGATTCACTGCCAGAGACTTACAAGATTTATTCAACTGTTCAACTGCTCAAATCTTCCACACGTTACTGAGGGCCCTGACACTGAGTGTGAAGTGTATGGCCAACATGTTTTTTTGTCCTTGTCCTCATTTCTTTGGGTGAGTGCAATTTTCAATGCTCCAAGCAACAAAGGCATTTTGGCACATTTTTGGTTGGCACTACTCACACGTTTGGCTGTGTTGCACATTCCATGATTACCGATGCTTACAAGCTTTACCTCATTGTAAAGGTGACAAATCAGCAATGAAAATTATATAAAACACTTTAGGGATTGGTATTATTAAAGGGGGGATATAATGGGCCAAAGTCAAGTTTCCTTACTTTTTGTGAGCGGTTTAGTATAAAAAGTACAAGAAAAGAGTAAAATAGCAACGATTATATTACTATATAAAAGAAAATGATCATGATTATAGTTACCTTAATTAAATAAGGGGAAAGGCAGGTTAAACTGTGTAGCCAGTCATGATCAAAGAACAGAATTGTCAGGCTGGGATCTATAGCTACATGAAATGTTTTTTTTTTTCTTTTTCATGAAGCCTTCAGCTTTCTGACTAGAAAAATAGGAGAAAATATTCAAAAGTGGTGTCTGTGACCCCCAGGAGGTCAGTGTTGGTGTAGTTAGCTAAACTTTACCTTTGTTTGTTTCTGTCTTTAAAAGGGTAGTTAACAAACATTATATTAATAAGACCTGACCTTACCCTAGATTACATCAATATTGATGTGGTTTAAACCTTGTAGGCTTGCCATGTTAAACTCTAGGCCCACTGTGTTTCTGTAAGTTCTGTAAGTTCCAGCCATTCGCACTATATCCAAATCCAGTTACACGCCGATTGCGATTTTGGGGCGCTCAGGTCTTACTTTTCTTTGAAATGGTCTTAAAAAGGTCTTAAAAAAGTCTTAAATTTGTGGTGGTCAAACCTGGGGAAACCCTGAAGAATCACCTACAATAATAATCACACCATTAAAGAATCACCTACAATAAACACACCATTAAAGAATCACCTACAATAATAATCACACCATTAAAGAATCACCTACAATAATCACATCATTAAAGAATCACCTACAATAATCACATCATTAAAGAATCACCTACAATAATAATCACCAAACTGGGTGTGTTTTACATTAAAGAATCACCTACAACATTATTAAATAATCACCTACAATAATCACACCATTAAAGAATCACCTACAATAATAATCACATCAGCATGGTAGACCTGCAGGAGATCGGCATCACCAAACTGGGTGCGTTTTACATTAAAGAATCACCTACAATAATATTCACATCAGCATGGTAGACCTGCAGGAGATCGGCATCACCAAACTGGGTGCGTTTTACATTAAAGAATCACCTACAATAATATTCACATCAGCATGGTAGACCTGCAGGAGATCGGCATCACCAAACTGGGTGCGTTTTACATTAAAGAATCACCTACAATAATATTCACCAAACTGGGTGCGTTTTACACCAAATGTTCACCTAAAATAATAGAATTACAGAATCACCTCACTGATATCACCTCACCTATTCCAGGGATTTACCCACAAATAATCACCTAACTGTGTATAACACAGGCGGCAACATTCCAAGCCCGACAATGAAGCCAAAACTGAACGTTCTAAAATTGCAATACCACAGCCGTCCGCTGGGGGCTGGCTGCAAAAGCGAGTCAATCTCCATAGACCCCCATGTTAAAAAGGCCATTTTCACAGGTTAAAAAAAGGTATTTACAGCCTGGTTCAAAATACGATTTTTTGCTTGTCGATCCATTTTTAGCCCTCGACAACTGTGAGGGGGGTGAATTTTTTTTAAATACATTAGTTCGACGTACAGATTAGTGTCATTTTTAGGTAATTAGGGGGCGTGGTTCAGATGATTGACAGGTGCCTGGAGTCAACAGAGAGTGGTTCTGAACTGCCCTTGACGTTGCACAGCGTCAGCTTCGCTGAACTTTTTTCCTGACTGTTATTTCATCATCGTATCTTACAATTTCAGTATATATCCAACGTGTCTTGCTCTGCTGTTAACCACCATCCAAGAATGCTTCACAACATTTTATACGGTAAGTGAAATTATTCGTCTTTGTCACAGTAGCGTACGTTAGTATCGCTAGCTAGCAGCCATGAAACTGGGGTGAAGTTAGCATGTTAACGTTAGTATCGTTTTCCTGGTCCTGTCATTAGCTGATTATTTCCTCAGGCCCATAATATAGATCAGCGTTTATGAAGAGTGAAGTGGTGTAAACATTGTTGACTTACTTGGCATTAACATTGTTTTCCGGAACAGACTTAAGACATGAGCCTGAAGCTAGGTTACCGTGGGATAACGTAGCAGCAAAGCTAGCGTTAGCCAAACTAACGTTGTACGTTGTTTGTTTTAATATGAACCAAACTGTCCCAAAATTATCGTCGACAGTGTGAAAACTTCTATCCGGTGATAACGTTAACATTAATACACGGGATTCAGTTTGTTCGTGGTAAACCCTATCATATTAGTCGGCCAAATGAACTAACGTTAAGAGCTGCTAATAGATGACATAGCTCAGCTGGGGCTCTTAGCTTAGCGAGAAAGAGTTGCTGTAGGCCACTTCTTTATTGTTAAATCATGCATTTATCTTACAACAAGCTGGGAGGGAAGTAACGTTAGTTTGGGTAACGTTAATGTTGTGTCTGCTCAGAAGATAAGAAATGGTTTTGTATGAGTAACGTTAGGTTATAATGCTGACTTGGTAACTTGTCCAATGAGCAATATCCTCACTGAGGATCTAACCTGATGTCCATTTTTCTCGGATGAGAGACTCCGAGAGAGCTCCGTTGTTTGTAATTAATGTTAATCAGAATTCAGGGTAATGTTAAATGTAAGACAAACGTGGCAATAAAACAATTGCATGATAAACAGCTTGTCCTGACACACTTGTATATCAAACAGCTGTATGTTCAAATAGTCATATTACTGCATTTTGAGAAACAGATTGATTTAACATTTTTAACTTTTTCTTTCATAGGAAAATGCCCTCTTCCTGACCCATGGAGACACATGACTTGACTGCTGTCCATTGAGCTGTGCTGTCACCTTGACAGGTAGGCCTACTCATCTAGTCTACTTGTTGCCTTTAAATGAAACATCCCAATCTGCTATTTAATGGCCTATTCCAAATAAGATGAATATGTGATTATATAATTTCATTTTATATCTGGTGTGTTCAGTTGAAACAGGAAGGTGACACTTTTGACCAGACAGGAGTTTGCTGAGGTCAGATTGAACAGGTTGATGGTCATCTCTTCAGAGCCGGACATCGTTGTGACCGTCTTTCTGATGTCAACCAGGGACACTGGTGGAAATCGTCTGATCCCATGACAATTGATGCATTGACATTTTATGAATTTGTTCTTACAACAGCCCATTTCTCCAATCCATGAGTGTGATTGGAATCTATTAATTGACATGATTTACACAACATGTTTGATGCTCTACAGATATCTATGTGTATACATCGAGGACCACAACTTTCATGGGATATAAAGTACTTAACCAAATTCACCATGGTTATTCCATAATCTGTAGCCTATAATCAGAAAGACTTGGCATAAACAAAATATTGTCCTACAAATCTGCAACTCTACACAGATGGTTTTTGACACTGTAGACTATTGACCTTTATGAGCATTGCTCCACATTTTAGTTTTGTAATTATCAGAATTATTCTTTTTTCCTTTTTGACAACTTAACCCCAAGCTTTATTAGGTATCTTTGTAGACATGTGTATCTATGTAAACACCCTGTGACTATTTTATACTTTTAAGCATTACTGATGTTTACCCATATGTATTTTCAATTATTGTTGGCATGGGTTTTCTCATAAGTAGTTCAAGCTGAAATAAGATGACATTTCAAGTTGATTCATTTAAGCTTTAATAAAATGAAATGTAACTCCATGGGGATTTAAGTGTGAATTGTGAATTGAAGGAAGGGGCATCGTGTCAACCAGATCCAGGTTTGAAAGCCTCAGGTGTCATTCAGCAGAGTAATGGTAACAATCAGTGACACATCAGAATGATCTCTAGCATTAGATCACTATCAGGTCTGCCACCTAATATTTTTAAGGTGGAATGTAATCTGAAAGAATCACAAATCCATCTAAAGGGTTAAGTCTTGTGGTGTAATATAAGTGTTTATCTAGAGCACATGCCTGTGTGGCTTGTTCAAGAGTGAGTCTGTTGGCACGGTAAGAGTTGCTACAAAATCAAGTATATCACACATAGCTTGTGAATGAACAGAAGTATTCTAGACTATCTATAATGTCCTGGCTCCAACTGTAACTGCAAACTTGCTTCCATCCCCCTCCATACCATGGTAACTGCAAAGGAAAAAAAAAAAAAAGTTAAAACAATATTGCCAATACTTTAATCTAGAACATCTTCTGTACAACACTTCAAACAAGACTAGTGACCACTAAACAGTTAACAAATGTTTTTCATCAACACACAAGTAATTTTAAGATACTATCGTTTCACTATAACTTTCTCCGAAATTTGTTTACATTTTAGCTGCGCTGCTTCTGTCATCCCAGGTCCATAACGTTGACGTTAGCTCCCAGCTTCAGTAATCAGGAATGGGGACGTACAATTACATTAGACTGTCTAGTGTCTACCATGTACATTTACTAATTAAACTACGTTAATTATTTCAAACGGTAGGACAAAGTGGAGTGGGCCGAGTTGTGACATTATAGCTAACTTACGCTAGCGCCCATTGGTTTAGCATTGGCATTACCCAAACACCTGTTTCATGTGCCTGAAGAACTCCTTATGCTATATATGGTTCATAATTGTGTATTTAAGTATTATTGGACAGCATGAACAATTACAAATCTCACCAAACCAACGGTTTTCAACACTTACCAGCAAAGGTGTTGTCGCTCCGATCAGGTTCACAAAGATAGAGACACGTTTTCTGGCTAGCGAGTTGATGCTGCGCTGGCCACACAAGCAGACGTCAAGTTGGGGGCGTGTCTCGGGGCCACGCCGACTCCACCTTTTACCCTTATTTGGACTGGCCGAGCGTTAGCGGGCTTAGAACGTTGACTCAACTGTCAAAGATGGCAGCGCCCTGTACCCCCGATTTTGGCTTCATTTTTGCTCTTAAGAAATTCTATGGGTGACGTCACGCAGGGTTTGTCCATAATTTTTACAGTCAATGGTATAACATCACATCATCACCTATTCCAGAGATTTACCCCACAAATAATCACTGATTTACCCCCAAATAATCACCTAACTGTGTATGACATCACATCCTCACCTATTCCAGGGATTTACCCACAAATAATCACCTAACTGTGTATGACATCACATCATCACCTATTCCAGAGATTTACCCCACAAATAATCACTGATTTACCCCCAAATAATCACCTAACTGTGTATGACATCACATCATCACCTATTCCAGAGATTTACCCCACAAATAATCACTGATTTACCCCACAAATAATCACCGATTTACCCCACAAATAATCACCTAACTGTGTATAACATCACATCATCACCTATTCCAGAGATTTACCCCACAAATAATCACTGATTACCCCACAAATAATCACCGATTTACCCCACAAATAATCACCTAACTGTGTATGACATCACATCATCACCTATTCCAGAGATTTACCCCACAAATAATCACTGATTTACCCCACAAATAATCACCGATTTACCCCACAAATAATCACCGATTTACCCCACAAATAATCACCGATTTACACAGATTTACCCACTAATAAACTAATAATCACCGATTTACACAGATTTAACCACTAATAAACTAATAATCACCTAACACAGATTTACCCCCAAATAATCACCTAACTGTGTATGACATCACATCATCACCTTACTGGTGATTGACACGTCACAGATGATATGTATCTCATATGTTGTAGGTGTCGTGTAGTTCCACAGAGTAAATGCTCTGTGTATGACATCACATCATCACCTTACTGGTGATTGACACGTCACAGATGATATGTATCTCATATGTTGTAGGTGTCGTGTAGTTCCACAGAGTAAATGCTCTGTGTATGACATCACATCATCACCTTACTGGTGATTGACACGTCACAGATGATATGTATCTCATATGTTGTACGTGTCGTGTAGGGTTAGTATGATATGTATCTCATATGTTGTAGGTGTCGTGTAGGGTTAGTATGATATGTATCTCATATGTTGTACGTGTCGTGTAGGGTTAGTATGATATGTATCTCATGTGTTGTACGTGTCGTGTAGGGTTAGTATGATATGTATCTCATATGTTATAGGTGTCGTGTAGTGTTAGTATGACATGTATCTCATATGTTGTAGGTGTCGTGTAGGGTTAGTATGATATGTATCTCATATGTTGTAGGTGTCGTGTAGGGTTAGTATGACATGTATCTCATATGTTGTAGGTGTCGTGTAGGGTTAGTATGATATGTATCTCATATATATATGTTGTACGTGTCGTGTAGGGTTAGTATGATATGTATCTCATATGTTGTACGTGTCGTGTAGGGTTAGTATGATATGTATCTCATATGTTGTAGGTGTCGTGTAGGGTTAGTATGACATGTATCTCATATGTTGTAGGTGTCGTGTAGGGTTAGTATGATATGTATCT
>JAODXP020000140.1:142500-178439 GCA_027497455.2 Sardinella longiceps
CCAATCACTTTACAGCACACAACCAATTAAAGGAATAGACCACATTTTTATGAATTTAGGTTATTCGCCGTCTTACCTGGAGTTAAATGCGTGGTTAAAGCATTGAGTGCTTGTGTTTTCCCAGTCTGGCAACCCCTATTTTAGCTTTAGCTTTAGCTTAGCATAGGTGCTGGAATGTAATGTTGCCAAGGAGTTGCTATCTGGCTACTTTACAGTCCAGCCCATGCCCCAATTTCATAAAAGGGTGGCATATTCCTTTAATCAAACACTTAACAGCATTTACACACACACACACACACACACACACACACAGCCAGCCAACCAGTCATTTGATAACTTTCGGACAGCCAGCCAACCAATAGGGAACCAAAGTCACGCCCACTTCTGGTTTGGCGATGTGACCTATGAAGGCCAGTGAAGTGAATGAACATATAAATGTAATTTCTGCTCCGTGGGTTTCACATATAATGTTGATGTTTAAACATAAATTTTGAGCTTCAAAAACATAAAAATGAAATTGATTGTAGACGAACCTCAAAAGTTCAGTAACACAACAAACATTGCCTTGATTGTTGAAGTGGACCAGAAAGTTACGTTTATCTGTCCATTCACTCTCACAGTCAAAAGGTCCCATCGCTAAATCGGAGGTGGGTGTGACTACAGTTCCCAGTCGCTTGATAGTATTCAACACAGTTAACCAACCAATTTGCTGGCTTCCGAATTTTCGTAAAATAAATAAATAATGTTATTTGTCATATCCAGTTCAATTCAATTCAATTCAATTTTATTTGTAGAGCACACAAATACAGTACATTGTCTCGCGGCGCTTTACAGACAGTACGGGAAGCATCCATGAGAATCAGGGGCAAGGAAAAACTCTTTGTAAATAACTTGTTTTGTAGGAAGAAACCTTGGGCAGATCCACGCCTCATGGACTCAGCCTACCTGCCTGGGGCCTAATAAAGTATCCATAAAGTCTGATGCATAGAGTTCAGGATTGTCTTCACACATTATTTGGGATATTACAAATTATCCTACAACAGCATTCGGCCAATCACTTGCCAGCATTCAGACAGCATTCAGACAGCCAATCACTTGCCAGCATTCAGACAGCATTCAGACAGCCAATCACTTGCCAGCATTCAGACAGGCAATTAACCAAGCTAGCATGCACACACCTAGCTAACCTCTCTCGAACTCTGTGGAGAAGACTTTAGTTAGCATACTTAACTAACCTAGCATGCACACACCTAGCTAACCTCTCTCGAACTCTGTGGAGAAGACTTTAGTTAGCATACTTAACTAACCTAGCATGCACACACCTAGCTAACCTCTCTCTAACTCTGTGGAGGAGAGCACGTCAGTCAGCATACTTAACTAACCTCTTTCTCTCTCTCTCTCTCTCTCTGTGTAGTTCTGTGGAGGAAAAGACTTCAGTCAGCATACTTGATGACATCGGTAGCATGTTTGATGACCTCGCTGAAGAGCTGGATGCCATGTTGGACTAAACCGTGACCCAGAATCCTTAGCATGAACTCTGACCTCTCTCTGAACTCCATCACTGGGGAAGTTCGACCTCATGGCTTGTTCCCACATGGCCCCTGACACTAACCTGCGGGAATGGGTACCTCTGTAACCTGGAGTCTCTGTAATATGCAGGATGTGGCCTCTCTGTAACATGTGGGACTGGGCTTCTCTGTAACCTATAGGGTGTGGCTTCTCTGTAATATGGAGTTTTCTGTGACATGGGCGGAGTTCTCATTACCTGCATAGAGTAGTGTTTAGAATAACTAAGAGTTAGCTAATGGTTAGCTAATGGTTAGTTAATGGTTAGCTATGTGTTGACTGACCCAAACCCTGAAAACAAATCAGTGACCTTTTTCTTTCTGTCCCATTCAATTGCAGCTCAGCCAACATCAATATAACACAACATCATCCACATGCAGCACACCCTACACCGCATCAACATATAGCACAAACAACACCACAGCATCATCCACATATACCCAACCTGAACCACCTGCCCATTCACAAAACCTTAACAACTCACCACAATTCAAATTTATGCTGGCCTCTCAGTCCTCATAAACCCCCGACAACTCAGCGCATCTCCTGCCCATCTGCATCTCACTGGGGCTCCTCCTCTAACCCCTCGGCAGCAAACCTGCTTGCCCAGACCAGTAGACCGTAGCTCTGCCCATCTGCATCTCACTGGGGCTCCTCCTCTAACCCCTCGGCAGCAAACCTGCTTGCCCAGACCAGTAGACCGTAGCTCTGCCTTTTACTGACCGGCTCTGCTTTTCTGAATGGAAAATCAGCAGTGACTTTAAGCAATGGTGGGAAATCTACCTTCTGGAAAACCTCCAAGGCTACATCAAACTGTTCTCCCTGTTCTAGAACGCCTAACTTCTGGAAAACCTCCAAGGCTCCATCAAACTGTTCTCCCTGTTCTAGAACGCCTACCTTCTGAAGGACCTTCAAGGGTCCATCAAACTGTGCTCCTCTGTTCTAGAACGCCTACTTTCTGGAAGACCTCCATCAGACTGTGCTCTGCGTTCCTATGCTAGAGTGATCCTCTATTCTAGAATGGTCCTCCGTCCTACAGTGTGTTCTGTGTCTGTGTATTTACTGTGATCTGCCCTCTCTGCTTGTGCAACAAAGGTCTATTATTGGTGTTGAGTCCCCCTCGTCTCGTACGGTGTAGATAGGTTTAGTTATTGCTCCCTCTTCAGAGTGCTGTAGACTGCCTCACTATGACTAGCTCTGAGGTAGCTCTGAAGCACACCCTATCCTTTTCATTGGCCCATTCAAGTGTCAGTCACCTTGGGGAATTGTTTTCTGGCATGTCATTGACCCATTCAAGTGTCACTCAGTCGGAGGTCTGATTTTGTGAGATTTCACTGGCTCATTTATGCTTCTGTGGTGTTCTTCAGAGATGGCCAAATATGACCTCCCACAAAGGCTATAGGGTGTTGTGATAGAGTAATGTAGGTTTGCTTTGAGTTGTTCGTTAGTATTAGAGTTGAATATTATGCCTATTCAGATTATTTTATTAATAATACAAACTGCTCCTAGAGCCAGTTTGTCTCCACAGAGTATTTTATCACTCACCAATAGAGTCAGTTTGTGTCTCCACAGAGTATTTTATCACTCACCAATAGAAACTGCTCCTAGAGCATCCCAGCATCTGATCATGTTTAATCATGACTGACTGACTTCCGCAAGTTAGCACAATTATAATGGGTTCAGACTTGACTGATTTATGCTAGTTATGCTAGTTAGCACAATTACAATGGGTTTAGACATGACAGACTTACGCTAGTTAGCGCAATTACAATGTGTTCAGACTTGACTGATTTATGCTAGTTATGCTAGTTAGCTTAATTGGGCTCAGACATAACAGATTTATGTTTATGCTAGTTAGCTTAATTGGGTTCAGACATAACAGATTCATTCTAGTTAGCATAATTACATTGAGTTCAGACATAACTTACTTATGTTAGTTACACTAGTTAGCCTAATTACAATGGGCTCAGACTTGACTGACTAATGCTAGTTATGCTAGTTAGCACAATTACAATGGGTTCAGACATGACTGACTTATACTAGTTATGCTAGGAACACAATTACAAAGGGTTCATGACAGACTTACGCTAGTTAGCACAGATAGGCTACACTGGATTCAGACCTGACTGACTTATGCTAGTTACGCTAGTCAGCAAAATTACATTGGGTTCAGACATGCTAGTTAGCACAACTATAGTAGCATTATGGACTGACGTCTTATTTACAGAAGCACATTTACATTCCAAACAGACCTGCATAAGTTAAAAGCACAAGACATCTGCCAGGCCACTAGATATGCTTAGTGTCTGTTTGTGTCTGTTTGTCTGTCTGCAGGGGCCACCAGCTATGCTTAGAGTGTCTGTCTGTCTGTCTGTCTGTCTGTCTGTTGTTTGTGTGAATGAATGACGCCTGTAACTTCTTAGAGCTTCCTTTCCAACACAAAGGGTAAGACAGGCTCAGAGTGCTTGTCATTGGTCTAGAGAGGATCAGAGTGTTTCTGATTGGCCCAGAGAGGCTCAGAGTGTTTCTCATTGGTCTAGAGAGGATCAGAGTGTTTCTGATTGACCCAGAGTGGCTCAGAGTGTTTGCCATTGGCCCAGAGAGGCTCTGAGTGTTTCTCATTGGTCTAGAGGGGATCAGAGTGTTTTCTGGAGAGGCTCAGAGTGTTTCTGATTGGTCTAAGAGGCTAGGAGATGGTTTCTGATTGACCCAGAGGGGCTCAGAGTGTTTCTGATTGGCCCAGAGAGGCTCAGAGTGTTTCTGATTGGCCTAGAGAGGCTTCGAGTGTTCCTCATTGGTCTAGAGATTCTCAGAGTGTTTCTGATAGGCCTAGAGAGGCTCAGAGTGTTACTCATTGGTCTAGAGACGATGAGAGTGTTTCTCAGTGGTCTAAAAGGCTCAGTGTTTCTCATTGGCCTAAAAGGCTCAAAGTGTTTCTCATTGGCCGAGGGAGTCAGAGTGTTTCTCATTGGCCTAAAAGGAGATTGTTTTTGATGGACACATGCAACCAAATAGATGCTCTCCGATTGGCCCATTTAACCTAATAGATGCTTGCCAAGGTCAATGGCTGTTTCTGGTGGTCCCAATGGACCAGTTAATCTGACAGGACAGTTTGTTTGGGGGGGAGTCTCTTAGGACCAATATGCTTGACAATCCCTTCCCTTTCATCTAATCTCTTTAGATTATGGAAGGGATAGTTTGTACAGAGTGCTTGACCGTCCCCTTAATTGGAAAAGATGGTTGGTACAGTGCTACAGAAATCTGAGAGGATCTGAGATTCTCTTGCCCTGCTGGGGTTAGTCTGTTAATCTCAATTTGTCTTGCCCTGCTACAGGGGTTAGTCTGTTAATCTGAGATTCTCTAGTCTGCTACAGGGGTTAGTCTGTTAATCTGAGATTCTCTAGTCTGCTACAGGGGTTAGTCTGTTTATCTGAGATTCTCTAGTCTGCTACAGGGGTTAGTCTCTTAATCTGAGATGCTCTTGTCTGCTACAGGGGGTTAGTCTCTTAATCTGAGATTCTCTAGTCTGCTACAGGGGTTAGTCTGTTTATCTGAGATTCTCTAGTCTGCTACAGGGGTTAGTCTGTTAATCTGAGATTCTCTAGTCTGCTACAGGGGGTTAGTCTGTTTATCTGAGATTCTCTAGTCTGCTACAGGGGTTAGTCTCTTAATCTGAGATTCTCTAGTCTGCTACAGGGGTTAGTCTCTTAATCTGAGATGCTCTTGTCTGCTACAGGGGGTTAGTCTCTTAATCTGAGATTCTCTGACCTGCTACAGGGGTTAGTCTCTTAATCTGAGATTCTCTAGTCTGCTACAGGGGTTAGTCTGTTAATCTGAGATGCTCTTGTCTGCTACAGGAGTTAGTCTCTTAATCTGAGATTCTCTAGTCTGCTACAGGAGTTAGTCTCTTAATCTGAGATTCTCTTGCCCTGCTACAGGAGTTAGTCTCTTAATCTGAGATTCTCTTGTCTGCTACAGGAGTTAGTCTGTTAATCTGAGATTCTCTTGTCTGCTACAGGGGGTTAGTCTGTTTATCTGAGATTCTCTAGTCTGCTACAGGGGTTAGTCTCTTAATCTGAGATTCTCTTGTCTGCTACAGGGGTTAGTCTCTTAATCTGAGATGCTCTTGTCTGCTACAGGGGGTTAGTCTCTTAATCTGAGATTCTCTGACCTGCTACAGGGGTTAGTCTCTTAATCTGAGATTCTCTTGTCTGCTACAGGAGTTAGTCTCTTAATCTGAGATTCTCTTGTCTGCTACAGGAGTTAGTCTCTTAATCTGAGATTCTCTTGCCCTGCTACAGGGGTTAGTCTCTTAATCTGAGATTCTCTTGTCTGCTACAGGGGTTAGTCTGTTAATCTGAGATTCTCTTGTCTGCTACAGGAGTTAGTCTCTTAATCTGAGATTCTCTTGTCTGCTACAGGGGGTTAGTCTGTTAATCTGAGATGCTCTTGTCTGCTACAGGGGGTTAGTCTGTTAATCTGAGATTCTCTTGCCCTTCCAGGCATTGTACTCTGAAGGACAGGTGTGCAATATAGTCGTTCCACTTTTGTGGCTGCATTCTGATGTTCCCTCCCCCTAAGGGCCCCTAATCCCTCAAAGCCTTGACTGACCCCTAAACCCTTGACTGATCCCTAATCTCTCATAGCCTTGACTGACTCCTAAACCCTTGACTGACCCCTAAACCCTTGACTGACTCCTAAACCCTTGACTGACCCCTAATCTCTCAAAGCCTTGACTGACCCCTAAACCCTTGACTGACTCCTAAAGCCTTGACTGACCCCTAATCTCTCAAAGCCTTGACTGACCCCTAAACCCTTGACTGACCCCTAAACCCTTGACTGACCCCTAATCTCTCATAGCCTTGACTGACTCCTAATCTCTCATAGCCTTGACTGACCCCTAATCTCTCAAAGCCTTGACTGACCCCTAATCTCTCATAGCCTTGACTGACTCCTAATCCCTTGACTGGCTCCTAATCCCTTGACTGACTCCTAATCCTTTGACTGACCCCTAGGCCCTTGATTGACTCCTAATTCCTTGACTGGCCCCTAATCCCTTAAAAGCCTGACTGACCCCTAATCTCTCAAAGCCTTGACTGACCCCTAATCTCTCAAAGCCTTGACTGACTCCTAATTCCTTGACTGACTCCTAATTCCTTGACTGGCCCCTAGGCCCTTGAAACTTTGACTGGCCCCAATCAAGCAGCCATGAAGCTCTGAGCCAATGACGCTCAATGGGACCAGGGGTTAGTGGGGACATTGGCATTGTGTGTGTGTGTGTGTGTGTGTGTGTGTGTGTGTGTGTGTGTGTGTGTGATCTGCCTCCCGCTGGCGGTCCGTGGTATTGCAGATCTATGTGAGAACAGTGACGTCATTACTATAAGGCAATAGCTGGCCAATAGCCCCTGCCGCTGGTGGTATTGCAGATCTATGTGAGAACAGTGACGTCATTACTATAAGGCAATAGTTGGCCAATAGCCCCTGCTGGTGGTGGTATTGCAGATCTATGGGAGAACAGTGACGTCATTACTATAAGGCAATAGTTGGCCAATAGCCCCTGCTGCTGGTGGTGTTGCAGATCTATGTGAGAACAGTGACGTCATTACTATAAGGCAATAGCTGGCCAATAGCCCCTGCTGCTGGCAGTCCGTGGTATTGCAGATAGATGTAAGAAGAGACTCATCAATATTATTATGGTTATTATTATTATTATAAGGCAATAGCTGGCAATAGCTCCCTCTTATTACAATGATAAGTAATGACTTGTACATTTTTATTAAGAATATTATTGGCTGTATGTCTCTCTCTCTCTCTCTCTCTCTCTCTCTGTGTGTGTGTGTGTGTGTGTGTGTGTGTGTGTGTGTGAGAGAGAGAGAGTGTGAGTGTGAAGTGGAATTCCTTTGGTGTTTAAATCCCATCTGTTTTGTGCCTTCAGCTTTATCCTCCTAAAATCTAAATCTAAAGTGTGTGTTTGTGTGTGTGGTTGGGGGGGGGGGGGGGGGGTGGCAGGGTGCATGCGTGCGTGTGTGTGTGTGTGGTTGGGTATGTGTGTGTGACACTGAGAAACGGCCAATTATCTTCTTTGTTCCTCTGATGGTCCTCCCACTGTAGCCGTGGTAGCATAGCAAGTGTGTGTGTGTGTGTGTGTGTGTGTGTGTGTGTGTGTGTGTGTGTGTGTGTGCGCGCGTGTGTGTGTGTTTACTGTAGCCGTGGTAGCATAGCAAGTGTGTGTGTGTGTGTGTGTGTGTGTGTGTGTGTGCGTGTGTGTGTGTGTGTTTACTGTAGCCGTGGTAGCATAGCAAGTGTGTGTTGTGTTGTCTGCTTGTGTGACTAACCCAGTGCCCAAACACCCTATTGGTGTGTGTGTGTGTGTCTGTGTGTGTCTGTGTGCGTCAGAGCGACAAAAAGAGTGTGTGTTTGTATCCCGTGTTGATGAAATGCTCTGAACAACGATGGATAAATAAATAAATAAATAAATAATAAACATTTTGTTCCAGAATTTTACCTGCGGCTCTGGGATTTTCTCTCTCTCTCTCTGTCTTTATCTCTCTCTCTCTCTCCCTTTCTGTCTTTATCTCTCTCTCTCTCTCTCTCTCCCTTTCTGTCTTTATCTCTCTCTCTCCCTTTCTGTCTTTATCTCTCTCTCTCCCACTCTCTCTCTCTCCCACTCTCTCTCTCTCTCCTTTTCTGTCTTTATCTCTCTCTCTCCCACTCTCTCTCTCTCTCCCACTCTCTCTCTCTCTCTCCCTTTCTGTCTTTATCTCTCTCTCTCTCCCTTTCTGTCTTTATCTCTCTCTCTCCCACTCTCTCTCTCTCCCACTCTCTCTCTCTCTCCCTTTCTGTCTTTATCTCTCTCTCTCCCTCTCTCTCTCTCTCTCTCTCTCTCTCTCTCTCCTTTTCTGGCTTTATCTCTCTCTCTCCCACTCTCTCTCTCTCTCTCGCTTTCTGTCTTTATCTCTCTCTCTCTCTCTCTCTCCCTTTCTGTCTTTATCTCTCTCTCTCCCACTCTCTCTCTCTCCCTCTCTTTCTCTCTCTCTCTGTCTCGCTTGTTGGTGTTTTTTTTTTACCCTCAAAGACACCTCCCAGGCAGTACTGTCTGAAAGGCAGTGTGTCACTTGAGATGTGTGTGTGTGTGTGTGTGTGTGTGTGTTTGAGCAGGGGTGTCACAAGATACAATGCAATACCGCCAACATCGCCATCTAGTGGTGTGTGTTTTCCAAGTCCCGCTTTTCTTTTCAATGGCAATACATCTCCCTCTAGTGGCTGTTGACACCAGAAAACACCACAATGTCCCTTTGCAGACGTGAGTTACAGTATTACAACAAGGGCGTAACTTTGGGTTTACCAGGGGGGAGGGGGGATTAGACTCTATTTATTTATTTATTTATTTATTTATACTTTCATAACAACAGTCTACATTGGCTGTTGGCACCAGATAAACACCCCAACTCCCCCCTTGCAGAGTGTGTTAGAGTAATATAAACTTTGGGGATCAATAAAGTATCTATCTATCTATCTATCTATCTATTTATCTATCTATCTATCAATAAAGTATCTATCTATCTATTTATCTATCTACAGACGTGTGTTACAGTAATATTTCTTTGAATTTAAAATGTAACACCTAGGTTCAGCTAAAGAGGCATGTAGCTTTAATAGGCTACTTCCTAAGTATTCCCTATCAAACTGCAATTTTAATGTCCAGTCATCTAGTAGGCCTAAAAACAACTCAAGTAAACAAAACAACCACATTCTGACTGATAATAAACATAACATCTATAAAGTGTGTAAGTCAATAATTAATATTTCTGTCACTTCATTGCGATTAGGCTTTCACGAGTGTATTTGCGCATTGTTTGTGCAGCACTGAGAGTCATCGGAACGCGTTTTACAGCTTTGCATTCTGGGAATCGTAGTTTAGATTGTTAAAAAGTAGCCTATGAGTGCCCAGCAATGGACTACAAATCCCAGGAGGCGTTTGCGCATGTCTGCATCGAGCAGCCCTGAAAACCGAGGCACAGCTCGCGCCCCGTCTCTTCGCAACGTGTTGCTGAGCGCGTGAGGTCGCAAGAATCTTTACCTCGTTTACTACGGACTCTAAACCTCAGGTAAAGTTAATTTACACTAAAATATATCTTTACTGACGCCTGGTTATGGGTTAATTTACACGAGAGCCACTAAAATATATCTTTACTGACGCGTGGTTATGGGTAAAGACTGCAAACCTCTGGGAATTTATACTAGTTCAACTGAAACTGAACTCCTTTGGCTGACGTGTGATCATGGCTTCTACAGACCTCAAAGCTCCGGTAATTTACACAAGTTATTGTAAAATAGCAAAATATGTTTTGACTGAAACGTGGTCGTGGATACCTGTGTGAGATTTTCAATGATTTGTGTCCGTGTTGCGGCGGTGTTGAGAGCCCAGGGCTAACGGCTCCACGTGTGTGAGACTATCAGACGGAAGCGAAGTTAACGTTTGAGAAATATTGATTGCGACTCTGTGTGAGGGTAATTATATCAAACTGGTGGGAATCTGGGAAAGAAGGGAAACATTTTTTTGCGAACGTGTGCGAGGCTAATTATATCAAACTGGTGGGAATTGAGACCTTGTTTGCAAACGTGTGCGAGGCTGAACATATCAAACTGAAGAAACATTGTTTGCAAACGTGTTCACCTCCTTGAGACCGCAAATGCACTTCTGGTTTGCACTTGATGCTTAAACACATGAGGGTAATATTACTACTTTTCTTTTGCAGGATTGTCTGAAAAGGCAGAGTGAGATGGAGTCACTCACAGCAGATAATGAGGGTAAGACACCACACACACACACAGACACACATCCAGAGCCAGTGATGACACTTAACTTTTCTGACACCTCGTATGAACTGCAATATTGGCAGTATTTGATTATTACTTTATGTCTGAGGCACTGACACACACACACACACACACACAGGAATCATGTGTGAGACCTGTTAGTGACATGTGTGATCTTTTGCAGGTTTATCTGAAACAGAAGTCAGGTGGGCACACACACTCCAGACGATGAGGGTAAGTCTAGTGTACACACACACACACACACACACACACACACACACACACACACTGTTTGTAAGCCAGTGATGACACTTAACTTTTCTGACACCTCGTATGAGCTGCATTAACAGCAGCATTTGATTATCATTTTATGTCTGAGGCACTGAGACACACACACACACACTGAATAACATGCTGACACACACACACACACACACTCACTCATTCTCACTCAGACTGACACAGGAATCGTGTGTGTGACCTGTTGGTGACCGTGTGTGTGTGTGACCTTTTTGCAGGTTTGTCTGAAACAGTCTCTCTGTAGTCTCTCTGTATGAGTGAGGTGGACACACTCCAGATGATGAGGGTAAGTCTTGTGTGGACACACACACACACAGACACACACACAGTGTTTGTAAGCCAGTGATGACACTTAACTTTTCTGACACCTCGTATGAGCTGCAATACCAGCAGCATTTGATTATCATTTCATGTCTGAGGCATTGAGACACACACACACACACAGGAGTAGTGTGTGTGACCTGTTAGTGACCGTGTGTGATCTTTTGCAGGTTTATCTGAAACAGAAGTCAGGTGGGCACACACACTCCAGACGATGAGGGTAAGTCTAGTGTGTACACACACACACACACACACACACACACACACACACAGTGTTTGTAAGCCAGTGATGACACTTAACTTTTCTGACACCTCGTATGAACTGCAATACCAGCAGCATTTGATTATCATTTCATGTCTGAGGCATTGAGACACACACACACACACACACACACACACACACACACACACACACACACACACACACACTGTGATGCCGCAGCTCAGCGTCACGGCATCACCTGACCGGAACAGCGGCTTTGAGCCCTGTTTGAATGAACTGGACTTTTCACTGAACGCTAAACACACACCCGTACATTGAATGTTCGCTAAAACATACACACACACAATTACACATAGTTGTTTCAACCATGTTACCAACTTCGTATCTGCTATATCATTTCCCCTGAGTGTTGAAGACGTTTGTCATTATGTTTGGTGAGTGCACGCACCGGCATTTTAGCAATGCTTTACACTGTTTGGTTAACGTTACATTGTTTACATGAATTGCTTAACGTGAATGAATGCACTGACGCAAATATCCTTTCAATGTTTAAACTTTATTGTGTGATTGTAACATTGCAACTTGTGTGAACAAAGGAAAAACTTACATTTACCGGCGTCGTAGTTTCAGCAGTGTTAAGGGAGCGCGCACCTTCACTGTCGGGCTATTATGCTGTTCTGGCTTGTTTGGCGCGTTCGCTAGCGTCTCGTGGTGCGCGGTCTGCGCAATGGTAGCGCCCAATTAAGCTTATTTTGTGTTTGATGTCTAGTTATTGTTTGATGATTATTTAGTTATGTGTATTTGGTTATCCTGTGTCAGGAGTGATTATTTTGGTTTCAGTATTGCAGTGCTTTTGTATTATTTTGTATGATTTATGGTGCCAGTGTTGGTTATGCCCTGTTTTCACCTGTGTGAGTGGTATGGTCCACTAGGGGCGTGTATGCTGTTTCTCTGTAAAAGAGGTAGCTTTGTCATTCTTGAGTAGGCCAGCGACGTGAACAGACCTATTGTATGGTGTTAGGCCTCTATCTCAGTGTGGTGAGATTTTTTGCAATATTGGCATTCAGTGTTTTGCTATTTTGCATTTTGTTTATTTTTCAGTATTTTATTTCTATTTTTGAAGTCTCTTTTTGTTTATTTGACCCTCGTGTCATTGTTTATTTCTCATTTATGATTTGCACTGTAAATATTGCACTTGGGTGCTCATTGGCCGGAAGTCAATAAATCTACTTCCTCTTTGCCTAAATCCTCTGCGTCATCCTCTGCTTGAAATAGACCACCGGTCATGTCTACCTTTTGACACACACACACACACTCACTCATTCTCACTCAGACTGACACAGGAATCGTGTGTGTGACCTGTTGGTGACCGTGTGTGTGTGTGACCTTTTTGCAGGTTTGTCTGAAACAGTCTCTGTAGTCTCTCTGTATGAGTGAGGTGGACACACTTCAGATGATGAGGGTAAGTCTAGTGTGTACACACACACACACACACACACACACACAGTGTTTGTAAGCCAGTGATGACACTTAACTTTTCTGACACCTCGTCTGAGCTGCAATACCAGCAGCATTTGATTATCATTTCATGTCTGAGGCATTGAGACACACACACACACACAGGAGTAGTGTGTGTGACCTGTTAGTGACCGTGTGTGTGATCTCTTGCAGGTTTGTCCGAAACAGAAGTTGCTGTATTCTCCCAGAGTGAGGTGGGCACACACTCTCTCCCCATATGATGAGGGTGAGTCTTGTGTGGACACACACACAGACACAGTGTTTCTCAGCCAGTGATGACACTTAACTTTTCTGACACCTCGTATGAACTGCAATACCAGCAGCATTTGATTATCATTTCATGTCTGAGGCATTGAGACACACACACACACACTGAATAACATGCTGACACACACACACACACACACACACACACACACACACACACACACACACACACTGAATAACATGCTGACACACACACACACACACACACACACTCACTCGCTCAGACTGACACAGCAATTGTGTGTGTGATCTGTTAGTGACCGTGTGTGTGATTTTTTTTGCAGGTTTCTCTGAAACAGAAGTGTCTCTGTACTCTGCCAGAGTGGACACACACACACTCCAGACGATGTGGGTAAGTCTAGTGTGTGTGTATATATATATATACACACACACACAGTGTTTGTAAGCCAGTGATGACACTTAACTTTTCTGACACCTCGTATGAGCTGCATTAACAGCAGCATTTGATTATCATTTCATGTCTGAGGCTCACATGCTCACTCACTCACTCTCACACACACCCTCAACACAGGAATCGTGTGTGTGTGAGCTGTTTGTAACATGTATGATCTTTTGCAGGTTTGTCTGACACTGCAGAATTCTCTCTTCTCCCAGAGTGAGATGAACTCCCACACACACTCCAGACGATGTGGGTAAGTCTAGTACACACACACACACACACACACACACACACACACACACACAGTGTTTGTAAGCCAGTGATGACACTTAACTTTTCTGACACCTCGTATGAGCTGCATTAACAGCAGCATTTGATTATCATTTCATGTCTGAGGCACTGAGACACACACACACACACACACACACACACACACACACACTCTCTCTCACTGACACTGTTAGTGACCGTGTTTGTGTGTGATCTTTTGCAGGTTTGTCTGACACAGAAGAGTTGCCGTAGTCTCCCAGAGTGAAGATGGACACGCCCCCACATACCTACCCCAGAAGACGTGCTGATTGGTTGCAGTGTCACCATGGAGATGAGCTTGACTCTATCTGACATGGAACTAGCCCTGAGTTATAGAAAGTCTTTGGCTATTTTTGTAATGGCATACATACTGCTATGCTACATGTGCTACATGCTGCTTGTGCCCCAGCACACACTACTGTCAGATTCTTCAGAAGCAACATATGTTGTGGTAGTTCATGTCTGGGAGCAAAATGGAGTCATCTGAGCTAGCTGCCACTAGCCTGGTCATGCCCTCCCAGTGAGCTGCCACCCTCATCAGTGGCAGCTGGCACCCCAAGCAGTCAACCTCCGTAGATGCAAAAGCCAAGTAAAGCTAGATAGCGCAAATTGCATTCTTGCTTTTTTTTTTTTTTTTTTTTTTTGTACACCATGGACATTGATATGTGTTGTATGATTTTGACATGATTTAAAAATCTGAAAAGAAACTTCAGCCCATTAACAGACTTGGTGTTTTCTACAGAATGGAGAGTCACATAGTCTTGACAATAATATGAAATGGGGCAGGGGGCTTTGGAGATCACCATACCATGTCCAAAATGTACATCCATTACTCAAAAAATAAGCATTAAAGGTCCCAGATTATGAAAAATTGACTTTTTATGGCTTACGAATGTGTTACTTGGGTCTATACTGCCTCTACACCAGGGCTTCGAACCGGTTCAAAGAACGAAAACGAAATGGTCTTCAACTGTTCTGGAACAGAAACGTTATTCTGAAATCCCAAAAAACGGTTCATAAAAACTTTTTGAGGACTACCCAGGCCTACTGCTGCATCATGTCCCCGCCCCTTAAACTCAGCTGTCAAATTTATTTTCGCGAGAAACAACCATGCACTGTCTGTGCCCTGTCAAACTTCTAGCCTACTTCTACAAGGTAACCAAGTCAGAATTTTAAAAGGTTGCACAATGAAATGCAGAGTTAGCCTAATATCTGAAGATCTCCATGGCATATTGTAGCCGAACATTTCAACTTTAATTCACTCAAGGAAAAAAGTTAACCGGGCTGCGGCAGCAATGACTAACATCTTAAATTAATTGCGATCTATGTTCGGCCTTAATTCCCGAATTTCACCGGCTTGGAAATCAAACAATGCTAATATCTTAACGAAAACAATGTAGGCCTACTAGAGACAACAAGTAAACTTTGTGAAGTTATAATTCAAAGACAAACATAGGCTACATGCGGCCGCATTTACTGTAGGCTCAAAGCAGAAGGAAGAAAAAGTCGTCTCATTTAAACAACATGAAACACATAAAAACAAACTTAAAAATCTCCATCAGTCCCAAATCCAAAGTTTGCAGTAATACAGTTTGTTACTTAGATCCCAAACAAAAAAGCAAAACGTGCACAATGGAGGCGTACGTGAACTCTTGCGAAGCGGCTTCCTTAAAAGAAACTGTCCGACACTGGTCTGCTATTTCCAGCCCACGTATCCAGAAATTATTTTGATAAATGATAGGCCTATTTATCACAGAACAGGCTACAGTCAGTAGCCGTCTGCCTGGTAGTGAGATGGATATCGCAAATATTTTTGAATGCTGCCTGTGATTTATGAATTTTGCGCATTAAGTCTTGGCTACTGTGTAAATTAAGGGTAAATAGCCTACTAGTAAGTGGGTCTGTTGTAAAATAGCCAATCAACCACAAAAATAGAATAAGCCCAATAACACTGTCGGAACTTTAAGAACGAACAATATTTTACATTCCGAACCGGTTCAGAAACTAAATGTTGGGCGGAACGCAAGAACGAAAACGTTAAACATGCCTGAACCGTTCGGAACGGAACGATTTTTATGGGAGGTGCACCAGGTAACTAGACAGCTGCAGCCAACACATTGAGTATTTCCCCTGTAGCCTATGACAGACCACCCCTAATTAGTCAATTCATAATTTCCATTGTTCTCAGCTGTTAAGACCGTCTCATTTTTAAGAGGCCCTCTCTGAAACGGTGTGCTTTGCCTCGCACTGTTTCTTTTTCACTCTCTCTCGCTTCAATGGCCACTAACATCAGCACTGCGTCAGTGAAAAGAGCATTTTGTGGTTTCCCAAAATGTCCAAACATTTTTTAAGTGCTTCGTGTTTGGACCACCATCTTGTGTGCCCTGTTGGAGAGAGGCGTCTGTGTTTGGACCACCATCTTGTGAGCCCTTTTGGAGAGAGGCGTCTGTGTTTGGACCACCATCTTGTGAGCCCTGTTGGAGAGAGGCGTCTGTGTTTGGACCACCATCTTGTGTGCCCTGTTGGAGAGAGGCGTCTGTGTTTGGACCACCATCTTGTGAGCCCTGTTGGAGAGAGGCGTCTGTGTTTGGACCACCATCTTGTGAGCCCTGTTGGAGAGAGGCGTCTGTGTTTGGACCACCATCTTGGGTACATCTCAATACATAATTCCTCCGACCTCCTTTCCTCACTTCCAACCTTTCCTCCGACCTAGCCCCTCCTCCCGTGAAGGAAGCAAGGAAGCAACGATCGGAGGATGGAGGAATCGAGGGCAGACAGATATAAGAAATGAGATGTCCTCCTGATTCATGCATCACTAGTATGAGACGTCCATTACAGATGACATCTCTGAAACAACTGACCAAAATAAATGCTATCTTCATCAAATATAGGCTATAACAACCACCAAACAATTTTATTCATCATAATGCAATGTAATCAAACCAAGACAATTAAACCACAATCTGTTTTGCATCAGTTCACTTTTGTCTTATAACCATGGACAATGCACATCATAATAAACTCGACTAAACAATCAACTTTCTTGCTGAAGTTGAAGATGTTTTTTATTATTTCTAATATGCTTTTCCCTTGCTCCAAACAGTCATATGAACTCCCTTTTCGCAAATAGCAAACTCGTTTTTTTAATTGGATGTTGAGGTGACAGAATGGGAGGGCATTTAAACTTTTTAGACTTTCGATTCAAGCCAATGAACGCACGTTCCCGCTGTTCGCGCTTCCGCGTTTTCTCCGCAAAGGATACACCTGTGCTTCCTCGCTTATCGGACCTTTCTCCTCTCTCCTCCGTCCTCGTTCCTCTCTCCTCCTCGCAGCAATTAGAGAATTGAGACATCCTCGATGACGTCGAGCCTCGAACAATTTCCGGGGCACAAGTACGGAGGACAGAGGACCGAGCCCGAGGAAGCATATTGATATGTACCCCTTGTGTGCCCTGTTGGAGAGAGGCGTCTGTGTTTGGACCACCATCTTGTGTGCCCTTTTGGAGAGAGGCGTCTGTGTTTGGACCACCATCTTGTGTGCCCTTTTGGAGAGAGGCGTCTGTGTTTGGACCACCATCTTGTGTGCCCTGTTGGAGAGAGGCATCTGTGTTTGGACCACCATCTTGTGTGCCCTGTTGGAGAGAGGCGTCTGTGTTTGGACCACCATCTTGTGTGCCCTGTTGGAGAGAGGCGTCTGTGGCTTTTGTCTTGGGCTTGGTTCTCCCACTGATTGGCCATTTGACAGGAGTCCTTGATGAACACTGCAATGTCGTTCAGCAGACTGAACAACGATCCACTTCCTATGACGGTTTGTGTTGTGTCTGACAGCACAAGATTTAGTACATGTGCATAGCACCAGACATGCATGTGGGCGGGTGACATAGATCATCAAAGCTGAAAATCCCCTTGCATATTTGAAGCCCCATCAGTACAATTTCCAATTTCCAATTTCCATGCTTTTGTCTAGGTCCAGACATCTGAGACCAATGCACATGCTTTTGTCTAAGTTCAGCACATGCTTTTGTCTAGGTCCAGACATCTGAGACCAAGTTCACGAAGTACTGCCCAGTGGACGCCTCACACCTCACTAAGGCAACAAGCAGTTCAGTAACATACAGTGCAGTGTCAGTAACATACAGTACCTTAACATACAGTATTTAATTTAATTTAATTTAATACAGTATTTAATTTAATCTAACACACTTTAATACAGTACCTTAACATACAGTACCTTACGATCACTGAACGCTGGTCATGGGAAGTCGTGTCTTGGGTGGTCTCCAACTGAATGGAGAACATTCCTGCTTTCTCTGTCTTTTGAAATGCAGTCTTGAATTGGGTGACCAATTGTATCAATAACTGAATTTACAGTAGTTTTAGACACTATAACTGAATTTACAGTAGTTTTAGACACTATAACTGAATTTACAGAGTTTTAGACACTATAACTGAATTTACAGAGTTTTAGACACTATAACTGAATTTACAGAGTTTTAGACACTATAACTGAATTTACAGAGTTTTAGACACTATAACTGAATTTACAGAGTTTTAGACACTATAACTGAATTTACAGAGTTTTAGACACTATAACTGAATTTACAGAGTTTTAGACACTATAACTGAATTTACAGTAGTTTTAGACACTATAACTGAATTTAGACACAAAGTGTGACGAGAGACCCTCAACCTGTTCCACCAGATTCATGGAGTTTGCTTTTGTCATTGCACTCCGCAAGGTGCTCTTTAAGACACACATCATACCTCCTGTTCCACCAGATTCATGGAGTTTTTTTGCTTTTGTCATTGCACTCCGCAAGGTGCTCTTTAAGACACACATCATACCTCCTGTTCCACCAGATTCATGGAGTTTTTTTGCTTTTGTCATTGCACTCCGCAAGGTGCTCTTTAAGACACACATCATACCTCCTGTTCCACCAGATTCATGGAGTTTTTTTGCTTTTGTCATTGCACTCCGCAAGGTGCTCTTTAAGACACACATCATACCTCCTGTTCCACCAGATTCATGGAGTTTTTTTGCTTTTGTCATTGCACTCCGCAAGGTGCTCTTTAAGACACACATCATGATAAATTCCAGAAAGTTGCCGTGGTCAGTGGTGTCGTCATCTAGGGTGTAGGCCAGGGGTACTCAAATAGAATTGATGAGGGGCCACAAAAAATCTTTCAATGACTTTAGGGGCCATTTATTGAGGTCATGACAGATATCATAACAACGTATTTAACATATTTTAACACAACACTTCCTTTTTAGTCTTAAAGGTGCTATGTGGAATTCCTGTCAAAAAATCATATACCATACTCCACACTCAAGGGGGTGGTGTTCAGCATAAACCAGAGCCATAGCCTGTAGAGTTTGAGGCTCTTCACAAAGTATTTTTTCTACCCTATCCAAAAATTAAAAGCTTCCACCATAATTTACAAAGATGGGTAACATCTATATCAACAACTATATCAAGAAGCTTGATTTCTGCAAGAGCCCATGAAAATAATCGCCTTTAGCGAAAAGCGCAGCCTGTAACACAGACTAACGTTAACTAAGTTCAACATATTGACAGGGGACAATGCATCGGCAACACCGAAACGAAGGCTTCTCCTTTGGAAGAGCCTAACGTAAGTGCGTGATAAGAGTTATCGTTTGACTCGGGACATGCAGGTCAGCAGTAAGCACCCTGCCCGCTTCATACACACCATTCCAAGAACGATGAGCGATGCACATGGGTTTTCCTTTACTGACGAATTTGTGATCGAGATATTCCTTACCTACACCTCAATTAAATCAATTGAATGTCCACTATTATTTAGGTGTGCAAATTAATGTTACCAGAGTTGGTCGATATTTTAGATCATATTGATATTTGAGCCAACTAACGTTAACGCTAGTTGACCGCCACTGCACCCACTGACAATACATTTGGCTCGGGCTACTAACAGCTTGATTGCTTTTGACAGGGTCTACTTTACGTTTACAGATCAATTTCGTTAACACAAGCCCCTGTGTTACTGTGTTAGCAAACATCAGCTTGGCATACCACTACATTTAACCATAGGACGTATAGTTGTAACGTTACGGGCTCTGCTATCTATCTATCTAACATAAATTTTGACATGGGCAGTGGTAGCCTAATGTTAGTCTTTTTACCTGTTCAGACGAAACATTGCAGTTCCACCATCAATCTTCCTTTAGCCTACTTGCTCCAGCTGCCATGAATGGTTTTCAAACTATGTTGATGGTTTAATTCCAGTTTAATCGGTTCTTATCTTCACTTTTCAATGAGTGTGTTCCTGGCTCCCATAACTTGTGGTGGTGGTGGGGTTGACGTTAGTTTCAGCTAATCCAGTACAGCTCAATCCTTGTACGCTCTACTTCCCATTCTGATGGAAACGTGGGACTTTGTATCTTCCCTAGAATTGACAGCTACTCCAGAAAATGTGTAATGGCCATAAACATGTACATTAACAGGGCATAAATGGACTCTGACAGATTAATTTCAACTACAAGCCAAGTGCTACTAAACCACAGGCGATTTCTTCGTCAACAATCGGAGGTTTGCGAGCTGTGACAGGCCTGTTATTCGCTAGCGATTACTAGTGGCAAAATTGGTATTACAATACAAATAAATAGGCATCAGGGCCGGGGCTAATTTTTAGCATGCTACTTTGGGTTGATCTTCTCGGAGGACGTGATTGTGGTTGCGCATTTGAGGGTTTCCAGCATAGGTTTAAGTTCAGCCATTACTGCCCAGTATTCGCCCTTGATCTCAAGAATTGTGACAACCTGCAACTTTGTGGTAGTGCGGTCTGATAGGACGGCTGTCACTGCCCATCGTTATTCGAGAAGCCTCAACTCAACAACAGAAACACGCAACTGATGCCCAGTCTATCCTTTCAGGAATGTTGGCAGCTACAATGTTGCTCGCATTGTCGTGGACACATGCGACCACTTTCCCTGTCATTCCCCAGACATCTACCGCTTCGTTTAGTGTAGCAGCTAGGTTGTCGGCGGTGTGTCTGCCTGCCATACTTTTCGTTAGGAGTACCGCTGAATTAACCTGCCAGACCTTGTCAATCCAGTGGCAGGTGATTGTCACATAACTCTCTGTGGTTAGTGTTAACCGAGGTCAGAGCAAGGGCAGGATGAGGCGCTTGAACCCAACTACAGTCCCGTCTCGTTAGACAATAACCACATGCATTGAAGAGCGCTTTATAAAGAAAAAGTATGAGCTCAATGCATGCTTGTCTTGTACCAGATGTGTAGCCATCACAACGGACTGCTCGACAGCATTCGATCAACCATCGGTTAAACGGTTATCGATTAACATCCCTACAGTGTAGTTCAATTAGCAAATTTACGGATAGTGAGCGAAAAACTGAAGAACAATAATTAATACACCGTGATTGTAATGTTAACAGCAATATCGCTGAAGACATTTTGGTATCTAACGTTAGGTTAACGTTAGCGCTACCGGAATAGAAACGTGAGATGAAAGGATAACACAATTCATACAACAATGCCCAGGTAACGTTTAGTTCCTAATAATGTTGTTAGTAGTGTTAACACTTTCTTTTTACATTACAGGGACCGATGAAGACACTGGGCACTTCGTGCGGTGGCGCGTTGCCCACCAGCACGTGTTCACTGGCGGGCGAACCACCAACGTTGTTGGCTATGAGTACGTGTGTGCACTGAGTACTGATGTTCTCGATAGTGTAGTGTAACGTTAGTAACCTGTAGCATTTATACTAGTATGTTTATCATGTGCCCAGAATGTATCTAGAGGAGAGGGGACTGGTGGACAGGGTGACCTAGCCTGACATAGCCCGACCATAATACTGCTGTTCATCCGTATTCATGGTCTGGAAGTTCTTTAACCTGACGCGATTATACTGCGGGGGGGAGGGAATTCACTTCTGGTTTGAGACAATTGGACAGCTCGTCTAATCATATTCGCTTATTGGCCGGTAGACTCTCTACCGATGTAAACACGCCCCAGAGGACCGTTCCCAGACCATGGATACGGATGAACATTCGTATTATGGCCGGGCTATGTCAGGCTAAGGGTGACCCCCACGTTTCTAAAGAAACAAATGGGAGAATTTAAAGCAGAAGTACAAGGTTGATTTGTTTGTGTGCAATGCGCCCTTGTCATCTTAAATGAACAGCATTGAAAAAGTTCGAGAAAACATTCTTTCTTTGTATGTAGGCTAATGTAGACTACATATATGTAATCAGAACATTTGAGTTATATGGGAAGATGGCACTAAATTGTATAGGAAGGCAATGGATAGGATACAACATAGGGTGCTAGTTTCTTCAATTTCCTATTTGATGAATCAAGGATAATCTCATCAATGTCGGTATTGCCGTGTGCCTCTGTTTTGTTTGTTTGGCGCGGTAGTGCTCACCCCCCCTTCAACTAGGCAGAGTGAGGCGGTTTTGAATGGAAGAGGAAGCCGCAGAGGACAGTGAGACGACTAGGTCCAGACCTGGTAATGCCCCCAAAAGGCAGTAGGGAGACGTCACGGATGTCTTAAAAGGGGAGCGTGTCTATGTTCCCACAGCCCTATATTCTCACATTTCTAAGTTTTTTTTCTTTCTTTCTTCAAAGTAAGGTTCTATAGTCCCACATGTCATCCCCTGCCTGGTAGACCCCCTATGTAAGTTAAAGCAAGATTCAATCTTTGGATCTTATGGTATTATTTGCCCTCAATGGCGCCTTCCAGGTAGTGGGGTTTAGGGTAAGGGTTAAGGTTCTTTTATTCTGTGCTGCACAATGAAAACGATCTTTATCCACTCTCGTTTTCAGAACGTTTTGCATCCACATTCCACAATGATTTTTATATTCATCCACCTCAGCAATCATTTTTTAAATTGACCTCAGCAATCATTTTTGGAATCGTTTTCAGTTTCAGAATCCTCTATTCTAATGTGAACAGAAGGGCTAACTGGATAAATATTACCTGTGTTGGTGTGAACATGACAGGAAAATAAAGTCTAATTTAAAATAAAAAAAATCTTTGTAATGTGAGAGCATGTGGGGCTGTGGGAGCATAGGGCCCAATTTCCTAAGAAATGTGGGAACATAGGGCCTATTTTCCGAAAAACTCTGTGAAAAATAAAAATTCCTAACAAATGTAGGAACATAGGGCTGTGGGAACATAGAGCTGACCCCACTCAAATAACACCTCCACACCCTCCAAGCCCTCCCCCTCGTCAGGACTCTCGAGGTCTTCAAGGGTCTTGTCCTGGCCCGCTGTGTCTCCATTCTGTAAACAGTTTGACACAAATGTCAAATCTGGCTCCATACAAATGACATGAATACAGTAAAGAAATGAGACAATTACAGTAATCAAGTTAGGCCTCAGGAGCAACTGACCTCAAAGAGGATTTCGGGGGAAACAATAAGGTCCCCCTGGACCTCCAAGGTGACTTTGAGAGGGAGGCGCTGGACAAAGTCCTCTTCAGTGCCCAGGCTTGGGTGGGCACCCTCAACTCCCTCCCACATGACAGGATCACAGCCCAACCTTCAGGACCAGGCTTGGGTGGGCACCCTCAACTCCCTCCCACATGACAGGATCACAGCCCAACCTTCAGTGCCCAGGCTTGGGTGGGCACCCTCAACTCCCTCCCACATGACAGGATCACAGCCCAACCTTCAGGACCAGGCTTGGGTGGGCACCCTCAACTCCCTCCCACATGACAGGATCACAGCCCAACCTTCAGGACCAGGCTTGGGTGGGCACCCTCAACTCCCTCCCACATGACAGCATTAGAGCCCAACCATCAGGACCAGGCTTGGGTGGGCACCCTCAACTCCCTCCCACATGACAGCATTAGAGCCCAACCCTCAGGACCAGGCTTGGGTGGGCACCCTCAACTCCCTCCCACAGGACAGCATTAGAGCCCAACCATCAGGACCAGGCTTGGGTGGGCACCCTCAACTCCCTCCCACATGACAGCATTAGAGCCCGGCTTTCCTAGTTGGAGTTGCCTCTGTTTGCTGTAGGAAAAACTAACCACAGAGAGTTATGCCCTTTATTGTCACCTGCCTGACAGGACATAGATAGATAGACAGACAGACAGAATTGCATTTCTATTTTTAATTTGATAAATTAACAATGATATACATCTGTTAATATCCATCTGAATTTCTACTTATCAGCCTATAGCCTAAGCCACTTACGGCAGTAATTTGCCCCCTGATGGACAAATAGCCCTCTGCCCCTCTCAGCTGGCTGTACTCCAGCAATGGTGACGGGGGGCAGAATTTGAAATGACTGCCTCCCCCACATGCAGATCATGGGATCTGAAGGCACGGGTTGTTGTAATAAAAAAGGCCCCGTCCTGCCTGATCACTAAGTGTTTGAAAGCGTAGGTCCTCCCAACCACCACTGTCTCCGCCTTTTCAGCTTGGATGTTAAGCAGGAACACCGCTGTCCCATCCGAGAGGGCACGCAGCTCCTGCGCCTCCCAGGCCGCCTCCACCATCTCACCAAAGGTAAAGCTAGTCGCGACGCGTCTGGTTGAGGCAGTGACGCATCGAAGCCTCAAGGGCGCTGTCTCATATGGCGATGGCCTTCTCTGCATCTGGCAACAACAAAAAACACAGAAAGTTATGTTGATTTTGTTGATGTTGATGTTTTTGTCTCCACAAAATAGGCTATGTCGAACTCAAAAGTCGAAGCATAAAAACCCCATATTGTCTGTTCGCAGCCGTTGCATTCCCACATTTAGCGTATCATGAAACCTTGCAACGAGGAACATCGCCATACTATTTCAATGTTTTTAATAAATTTTTATTTCATATAGAATGGAGTAAGCAGCCTGAAATCAGAATCAGACTTCACCAGATATTCTTGAAAAGTATATATGACACATTACTATACTAGAAGTATAACACCTAAAACCACAGACGATTTCATTGAAAAAATTCCTATTCTTTTTGACCATACACCAACACATCCTGATAGTCCTATCCAATCACCAGCAGACATCGACCAATTTACTGATCATGTTATGAGCACATTACATTCAACACTTGACCTAATTGCTCCACTTCAAAAGAAAACAAGGAAGGTAGAAGAAACTGCCCCTTGGTACACCACACATACCCGTGCATTAAAACAGGCTGTGGTGGACACTGACTGGACTGGACTGGACTGATATTAGTGTTACCAGTTCTTATGCGTCTAACGCTGGGCATACACTGTGCGATATTTTCGATCGTTAGACGCAGCACCAGCTCAAACTGTACGATTAAATCGCAGGGGTTAAAAGTTCATAGCTCATCTTTGATGTTCTCACACTGTGCGATCTCATATTTGGCCACGACGCTTCAGTACACTTTCACTTTACCAATCGTATCTGAGCAGGCTCAGAGAGCAAAAAGCATTAAGTTAATAGAAGTGTCGTGGCTGTGCTTAAACTGTGCGAACACCCTCACGAGGGACGACAGAATATCAAACCAGTTTGATTTTCAGCCAACCCTACGATTGACGATCGGGAGGTAGTCGTGGGAGGCTAATCGCTTCTCGTTACCTTGTGTATACTACACGATATGAGACGCACGAGTGAGCTGAAAATCGTCCCGATCCAAGAAATTCTCTCACAAGTGAAAAATCGTGGCAAAAATCGCACAGTGTATGCCCAGCTTAAGACAGACCATGGATGCTGCAGTTAATGTTGTTAAAAAATAAAATTATTTTCAATGCTCGGTTACGAATTGCTGTTGTGCTGTGCTTTATACCCTTAACAACAGATAGCCTATGTGGTAAAAAGTACTTATCAATTACTTAATATGCGCTTAAAACCACATAATCTAATACAAGTGCAATTCTGCCAAATCGGTGCCATTTCAGTTCCAAGGGCATTATGTATATTTTCAGACTTTTTTTCCCCCAATGTCGAAATTTATTGTTAACTAAGTGTTTCTGCAGATGTTGTTAATTGCAAATTCCAGATAGGCTTTCATAAAACCATCCTAAAACACTGAAAAACAGCATTTTGGCACTGTCCCCTCCACTGAACTCTAAATTTCTCTTTACCCAAAACACAAAATTCACGCACAACACAGTTCCATGATGCTTCTCTTAATTACACAAATAAACCACCACGTCATATTTACGTGTAAACAAACATAAAATATCCAAATAAATAAGATAAAATATTCAAATAAATATCTGATAACATTCACTCATAAATGCTTCGGCCACCTTTAAGCCAAGGCTATTCGCCGTCATCTTCCACAGGCCTCGACTCTGAAGACCCTTGTTCTTCTGCGGGCTCCGCATGCTCGGAAGAATCTCCTGCCAGACTTTGGTTTGGAACGTCTTGCGTTTGGACATTGAGAAAAAGGCAGATAATAATCAGGAACTTTTACAATTACTATAAATTGTTATAATATTAATCAGAGCATTACCACAAATACAGCATTTAGGCTATCTCACATTATAGGATTTACCTTCAACAATATTTGTCGTAGAATTAATTCCAAACTGCTCTTTCAATTCTTCCTTCTCTTTGGATAACTTTGAGGTAGCTTTCCTCTTACAGCGTAGACCTTTCTTGTTAGATCCCAAAGTTTTATTCATTTCTTTAAAAAAATTCCAAACGTCCTGTCCAAATTTTTCCAAACGTCCAAGTTAATACAATGCCCAATAGTTTACAGAGGTGTAGAATCCTTCCAACATGTAGGCCTAAGTGGTGTGTGTGTGTGTGTGTGTGTGTGTGTGTGTGTGTGTGTGTGTGTGTGTGTGTAGATCCTCAAGAACAACTTTTAATCAATCTCCCTCATCTTACTTTCCCTTTCGTCGTGGCGTACAGTTGGGAAGCGGAGGGGGCGTCAGCAATACTTTTCACTTCAGTAGAGGGGGGAAGCAGCAGGGCAGCAGCTCGGTTTACCAGCTGTCTGTCAGTTGCTATGTCGTACAACCTAAGCAGGAGGTGTTCTCATTGAAGTAGGCACGGGTGTCTCTTCTTACGAGGTTCTTAAAGACGTAAGTCTGATTTAGACGAATTTTGTCTTCTTTCCCCTCCAGCAGCGTCAGCAGAAACAGAGCGTTGCCATCGGTCAAGACGCAATGGTTCAACTGGCTCCATACTGCCCCTACTACCTCCCCAAAGGTGAAGGACTTCGCCAATGGCCTAGTACCTGAGGCTATACACTTAAGGCGCACGGTGGGGGCATTCCTCTCGTAAGGTGTCGATCTCTCCATCTAAAGGAAAAACACACAGAGAAAAACGTACAAACTACATTTTAGTCAATAGGGTCACGCTTCCAATAAAGACAGACAGGCACGGTCAGAAGGCAATAAGCTAGCTCGCTAGCATGATAAAAACACTGCACTACCACATAAATTACCCGATTTCCCACACCACTAACACGCCTCCTAACTTCAAGATGAATACTCCGACAACGTGAGATATTGTTCCCAACACTGACATTGGCCAAGGGATTCGAAGTTTGTGCTTGGTGTGGGGCTAAACTCTCAACTTCGTCCAGCTGCATCATAACAAGGCAGGGATGCATCTAAAGCGGGATCGCTAAACTAATCAAACAAAAACAATGACAGACGGAATTTTTAGGAAATAGACCGCAGTCTAGTTCTAATGTACAGTTGCTAAGTCAGTCGTTAATTCCATCTCCCGTTGCCAAGCGCTAAGTCCAAAGATTCCAACATGTCTTGGGCTCTTGTTTAGGTAAATATTAATTACAGTGTAAAACCTTACCAGACTTTTCCCTGTCATTTCAACAAACTTACAGTTAAGTCAAGCCTTACACTGTACTTCACAACAACTTGCACCACATTTAACTTTTAAAATCTGTAAAATGAACTGACACAAGGTTTTTTTTTATTTATCCTTTTTCTATAGAGTCAAGCATTGCACAGGCATGCGCCACATATATACAAAAAGGGGTTACACTCCGCAAGTTACAAATCCTGACAACTTTGCACACAAAGTTGCGCTCAATTTTAGCCTCCAAAGTAAACGTGGTTCTGCAGGGCAAGCCTCGGCCTTCAAAGGTCCTGTGTAGTTATCATCTAAAGTGTGAACGGAGTAAAATGAATTCAGTGGTAAATTGAACTTGAGAAAAAAGTTTTTGAATGTCTAAGTACCTCCCACAATAAAAAACAAAATAAATTCTCAAACCCTGACAACTTTAACATTAACTTTAACATCCCATCGCTGTTGCCTCTTCTCTTTCTTCTGCTGCCTCTGCAAAGGAAAATTGAAAATGTAAATTAATAAATAAACAGAAATGAATTATAGGTTCAGGGGGTTTCTAAGCAGACGGTCTCCTAGGGCGGGATTACAGCGGTAGAGAGACAACTGACCAATGGACAATAAAGCACTGCAATAGTACATTACAAGCAGACTATAATTGTGTTTCTCAAAGCTCCAAATGTGCAACAAGTTAAAATTAACACATACTACTAAGAAGTATAACTGTATGTAAGTCATCACAACTCACTAGCATAGGCGGTTCTACACGGGGGCCCGTGCCCCTGCTGTGGCCCCTGTGCTGACCAGAGTCGGATCGGCATGCACATGCACCAGAGAAATCCGATGTAAAATGGCTTAAAGGTGCCCCGCCACACAAAGCCGTTTTTACCTGTTGCTTTTGGTATAGAATAGTTCTATATGACCTCAAGTTACACAGTACATGTGAAAATGTAATACTGTCTTCGCTATAGGCAATAGCCCATTAAAAGAAATATGCAAAGAAATTAGGTCAGTTTGAATCCATGGTCAGTGCTACGTAGTATAGACAACGTTACAGCCATTGGCTGACTGAGGAGAATTATCGCCATGCTCTCCTGTATTTGACTAAAGCCCGCCCCTTGAAATACTCGCGAAAAAGAAGGAATATCCATGAAATGGTAACAGGCAACTTGTCAACTTGGCGAATTCAACAGTCTTGGTAAGTGTAATCTGACTGTGGATATAGGCTAACAGTCGGCTACTAGTCGGCAATAAGTATCTGATTATGTTGGCTACTGTGACATCCTGACTATGTAGTAAGCTTACCTTTGCATAGTGGCTGTTTACAATCTACAAGCTAGGTTGGTGCAGATATCCTCTTTCTCGGTTTCATGATAATATTTCAAGTTTTTTTTTCCGTACCTCGCAATTCGCAAGTAAAACTAATGTAAATATTCGTCCATGTGCTTTATAACGTCGAGCTTCAGCAGCGAATAAGAGCGCAGCCCATTATAACAGTGGGGAAAAAAAACGGAAGAACCGCATGAAATTTTCGAAGGCTATTCCTACAGGCTGCAAACGATCTCATTACGGTCTCCTTGGACCGTTCTCAGTCCAAGTGAAGTCACATACCCTATTTGTAGACCTCAAAGAACAATTTAAATTACCTGTAGTGGTGTGGCATGGCACCTTTAAATAGTGTTAAAACATGATGCTGAGAGCTAACTTTTGCCACATACCTTACCTCCGTACGTGCCCTGCATTCAGAATTCCAGCGGTAATTAGCCGATGCTAAAATTGGGCTTCTGCTGCGAGTAGCTCGGGCATATCACTAGCCATCGTAATAAATCTCCAATTCCACCCATGTACGAAGCTCAAAGTTACTCAATACTTCATTCCGTAGACTCGCGGGGTTGTTGACATGTAAAACGAGGGATAGAGAAGTTTGATAGTGCACTGTTTGATTATATACAGGGTCATTTGTAGAGGCTGCGACTTGGAGAAATTTGCTGTGTGCCGCCATCTTTGTTTAAGTCGCGATAAGTCGATTGACGAGCCAGAGCGAGGCCAGATAGGAGACTACATGACAGAAACAGACTGCAAAATTAATTCAGTGGAAATTAATTAATTTTCCGTGGAAGGTGCGTCTTCACCTGACATTACATTGGTTGAAAGAGCTTGCTAAATGCGCTAGTTAGCGAGTGGAACAAAATAATTTGGTACAGCATAGACCGAACGCGAACGCAGAAGCGAACAGACACTTCACACTGAATCAATGGGACCTGACTGTTGGAAACCGAACGTAAGATTTGAGGTTACATTGACTCAATGTAAAGTGTTTCGCGTGTCTGACTGATAGTTACTGATGAGGACTTAAGGATAGTGTGATGCCATAGGACTGATGAGGACTTAAGGATAGTATGACGCCATAGGTAGGCATACATTAAGTTAGTACATAAAATAATAAATAGTTGTTAACCTTCTACGCGGTTGTTGGTCCTGTTGTCAGACCCACGACCAAAGACATTCCATGTCACTGGGGGAGGAGGGTGTTATCCCCCACATATGTCCGCTCCATGTACGCCACAAACTCTTCCAAGGCAGGGTACATGCGCGAAAGGCACCTGGTGTTTCTGCAAGTGGCCATCAGTTGGCAATTCTGCCGCACTAAGGCCAGTGGCAGGTAGCCCACCGCCATGGCCTTCCTAATCCACTTCTTGAGCCGCCTGTCATGTCGGTACTGAACTGCAAAAGTAAAAATGACTTTTACTGATATTAGGTCGAGCTGTTTTGCCGCTCTGTTCTTAGGGACAGGGACAATAATGGAATCTTTCCAGAAGCTAGGGACCCTGTTTAGGTGTAGGGAGCGTCTAAAAATATCAGACAACTGACCGGCACAGTTCCTGAGTAGACAGCAGTGTTGGGGAAGTTACTTTTAAAAAGTAGTGTTTGCTCGTTACTCGTTACTTCTTGGAAAAGTAGTCAGTTACTTTACTTAGTTACCTTCTATGCAAAGTAACTTTTTACGTTATTCATTACTTTTACGTTACTTTTGTAAAAAAAAAGAAAAGTTTTATTGATGACATAACAGGTATTTCTTTTATGCTTTTTATTCTGCTTTTAACATAAAAATATTTGGCTACAGGCTTCAACACTAAAGCCCTGTGAAACAGTAGTAAATAGCAGCCTCAATACAGGCTCCTTATGAACGTGATGACAACCTCAAAATGGCATGGTATTGGATGTTTTTTTTTTTGTTTTTTTTTTCCGTCGTTCTCCAGTATGCAACGGCGCAGGAGTTCAGTAAAGGCTTTGTGGACTTTTGAATGTAATGGGAAGCAAGCACTGACCTTACAATGTGACAAATTCTCTCTATCGCTCTCTCTCTCTCTCTCCGTACCTCTGGCTGAATGTTATGCACAACGGTGAACTGGCACTTACTAATTTCGGTGAATATGCTACTTGCACAAAATCCTCAATAAAGTTAGATCCTCTCCCGTCAGAGGCGAACAGCGACTGTTACGCATGGTAACATACTATCCACAACCAAATCATGCTTAACAATCAATTAAGACATTGACTTATGTTTACAACCTATACATTGCAACTGCGCAAGCATACAGTACCCCTTTATCATCAGAGAACATAATAACAGCATGCCAATAAGGCAATAACACAAAAAGAAAAGATGATCAAAAACACCCCAGTAACAAGCGCTTCCCAGCGGGAGCGCGCTCGCAACTCCATAAAAAGGTTCTACCTCCGATAGCTCGTTTTGATCCCCGCTGATAACTTTATATATACTATTGTATTGTCAGAGCCCCCACAGATGCTTGAGTTTGCTGATTTCCACCTAACTCGAACCCCGCTTACATTCCTCCCCTTAGTTTCAATGAGTTGGAAGTAATGAGCATTGTTATGGTTTAAGCCTCTATGCTGGCCCCTGTTGGTGGGCTATATGTTGTGTATATATAGTGCTTCCCTCGTCATACATGTGGTTGTAACTGCAATGATCTTCAGTAAAGCACTTGAAGATATCTCCGTGTCTTATTTGAATCCTAACACTTATAAAGACACTACAATGGCGACGAGGTATTTACCCACAGTGTGAGATACAGGCCTATGTCAGATACAGAGAGTGAAAGTTCTACAGATAGTCAAAGGACAGTCCGGCCGAGATCAGCTTCACCAGCCCCGCTAGTAACGGTGAGGAAGATGGCTAACATTGGGAAACTAGAGGTGTTTGATGATACACAGGAGAGTTGGGCGAACTATACAGAACGGCTGGAGCAATACTTTATTGCCAACGAGGTCGCGGACAATAAGAAAGTGCCGGCTTTGCTAAGTTTAATAGGACCGAAGACCTATGGATTGTTGCGTGATTTGACTGCCCCCGGCAAAGCCATCCAGCATGACGTTCGATGATTTAGTAAAGACGCTACAAGCTCATCTGGCTCCCAAGCCACTTGTCATCGCAGAACGCTTTCGTTTCCACAAGCGGGATCAGAAGGAAGGGGAAAGTGTGAATGCTTATGCGGCAGAACTGAGGAGGCTATCTGAACATTGTGAGTTTGGAACAAATTTGAATGACGCACTCAGAGATAGATTTGTCTGTGGTTTGAGACAAGACAATATACAGAAACGGTTGCTAACAGAGACTAATTTAACTTTTGTGAAAGCAATAGAAATTGCGTTGAGCATGGAGATAGCCAACCGAGACACCTTAGAACTGCAGAGTGGTAGAGGTCATGCTACAGAGCTAGCTTCTCAACTCAATAAAGTGGATCTTGGTAAGCAGCACCACCGTGTGGCTGAAAAGTGCTACCGCTGCAATAGAGAAGGGCATAAAGCTGATGAATGCCGTTTCAGAGAAGAGATATGTCACAATTGTAAACGCAAGGGCCATATCAAAGCAGCATGCAAATCTAAAAGGAAAATTGACAGAAATAAAGAATCAGTACACAATGTAACACAAGGCAGTGACAGTGATTCTGATGACAAGTTTCTTGGAACTATGGAGTTAAACACTGTGTCAACAGAACATACTAACATAATATGGGTGACGCCAGAGGTAGAAAATACACCCCTGAAAATGGAATTGGATACAGGGTCAGCAGTATCCATAATCCCTGTGACACTGTATGAGAGACATTTTAAAAGCTTGAAATTGAGGAAGACAGACCTCATACTAAAGACTTATTCAGGAGAAAAACTAAGCCCTAAAGGGATGTTAGAGGTGCAAGTCCGATATGGTGAGAAAACACAGAAATTACCCTTATATGTAGTCAATGGAAATGGTCCCCCACTGTTTGGAAGGGACTGGCTGAAACACATTAAGCTAAACTGGTGTGAGTTAAAACTGTTGAGAATCACAAACACTACAGAGACAGACACGCACAAAAGACTGGAACAGCTATTGAAGAAATATGAGGCTGTGTTCCAGGATGAGATGGGAACAGTAAAGGGCTTTGAGGCAAAACTGGTGTTAAGAGATACAACACCCACATTCTACAAAGCCAGACTTGTGCCTTTCTCCTTACGTCCAAGGGTTGGGGCGGAAATAGATCGCCTGCTGGCCGCAGGGATCCTCTCAAAGGTAGACCGAAGTGAATGGGCAACCCCAGTAGTGCCCATCATAAAGAAAGATGGCTCTGTAAGGCTGTGTGGAGAGTTCAAAGTGTCTGTGAACCCCAAGCTACAAGTGGATCAATATCCCTTACCACGGGTAGATGACATTTTTGCAGCAATGGCTGGAGGGCGACACTTTAGCAAAATAGACTTGAAGCAAGCTTACCTGCAGCTACCTGTGGAAGAGGCGTCCAGACCATACCTTACCATAAACACACATAAAGGGTTATATAGGTACAACAGACTGGTTTTTGGCATTGCATCTGCCCCTGCCATTTGGCAACGCACAATGGATCAGATCTTGCAGGACATTCCAGGAACTCAATGCCTGCTGGATGATATGATCATCACTGGGCGAACAGATGAGGAGCACCTGACCAATGTGGAGAGGGTTCTCAAACGACTTGAGGAGTATGGGTTGCGTGTAAACCCACAGAAATGTGAGTTTTTCAAGGACAGAATCCAGTTCTGTGGTCATGAGATTGACCACAGTGGACTACACAAAACACAAGAAAAGATAGACGCTGTGAATGTGACGCAGTTAAGATCATTCATGGGACTAATCAACTACTATCGCCGATTCCTCCCCAACCTTGCTTCAGTCCTGCAGCCCCTAAATCAGTTATTAGAGAAGAACAGGAAATGGGTCTGGACAAAACAGTGTGAGGTGGCATTTCGAGACGCAAAACAGCTCATCACATCAGAACAAGTACTGGTACACTATGACCCAGAACTCCCAGTCAAACTAGCATGTGATGCCTCTCCGTACGGTCTAGGGGCTGTGCTTTCACATGTTACACAGGATGGATCTGAGAGGCCCGTGGCGTTTGCCTCGAGGACATTAAATAGTGCAGAAAAGAACTATTCGCAGATTGATAAAGAAGCATTGGCACTTGTCTGGGGGTTCAAGAAATTCCACACATATCTTTATGGAAAGAGTTTTACGTTAGTGACAGACCATCAGCCATTGCTGTCCATTTTCAGTCCACAGAAGGGCATCCCAGCAATGACAGCTGCCAGGTTACAGCGTTATGCACTCTTCCTGTCTGGACATGTGTACGACATTGAGTATAAACAGACATCACAACACACAAATGCTGATGGGCTATCGAGACTGCCACTAACCAAGGGCTCCACTGGAAGCGTAGATGCAGTGGAAGTGTTCCATGCGGCACAGCTGGAGGCATTACCGTTGACAAGCACGGTGGTAAAACAGGAGACAAGACGAGACGTGATTTTATCAGAGGTATATGAATATACCATGACTGGCTGGCCAGCCACTTGTAACAAAGAGGTGATGCCCTACTTTCAGAGAAAAGACGAAATAACCACACACCAGGGATGCTTGTTATGGGGCATGAGAGTGATCATTCCTAAGAAATGCCAGGGGCAAGTGCTACAACAAATTCATGAGGGCCATGTGGGAACCGTGAAAATGAAACAACTTGCCCGTAGCCACTTCTGGTGGCCCGGAGTGGATGAGCAACTAGAAGCAATGACCAAGAACTGCAGTGGCTGCTTAGAGACTCGTCACATGCCTCCTCCGGTCCCAGTTCATCCCTGGGAGTGGCCAACTGAACCTTGGCAGAGGATACATGTGGATTATGCGGGTCCCTTTCAGGAACACAACTTTTTGGTGATTGTTGATGCACATTCCAAGTGGCCAGAGGTGTTTTGCACAAAGTCTCAGACATCAGCTCAAACCATTGAGTGCTTAAGGACAGTTTTTGCCCGCTTTGGACTTCCTCTCCAACTGGTAAGCGATAACGCACAAACATTTACTAGTGATGAATTTGCACAATTCATGGCGGTGAACGGGATCAAGCACACATTCTCTCCGCCATTCCATCCGGCCTCAAATGGGTTGGCAGAGAGATTCGTACAGACCCTTAAACAGGGGCTCCGAGCGTCCAAACGGGATGGAGGGACAATGCTGACAAGAGTATCCCGGTTCCTAACATCATACAGAAACACACCGCATACCACTACAGGGGAAAGCCCAGCAGTCCTGATGTTTGGACGGAGTCTGCGTACACGTCTAGACCTCATGAAGCCAAGCAGACGCAACAGAGTGCTGAACAAACAAGCAAAGATGTTACATGGGGGACGGGAGCGCCAAATCTCCATAGGACAAGAAGTCATGGTGAGAGACTACCGGAGGGGTGGAAAATGGGCATATGGTATAGTGCAGGCCCAGACTGGCTCCCGGACCTACGAGGTGCAGGTGGGTCCGAATATGGTGTGGAGGCGACACATAGACCAAATGCATGAGACCGGGGAACAAACAGTACAGACAAGGGGACCAGGTGAACAGACAAGGGAGCAGGAACATGGCAGAGCTACAGTGGAAATGTCAGCAGCCATTCAGGAATCAGATAACTCAACAAATGAGACTGCAGCAGCCATGCAGTCTGCAGCAGACACACCGGACCCTGTGTTAGACACACAGGGCACACAACCAAGAAACATCCGTCATGAACTGGATAGGGATGAGGGACTGGATAGAGAATCCGAGACCATAGTTCTGTCAAGATATCCACAGAGAACCCGGAACCCACCAGACAGATTAAGTCTGTAGAATGTATGCCAACTTGTAATTCATGATAAATGCCGTTTGTTTGTTTTAAGTTAAGTGGACTGTTTATATCTATATTATTTGGGTTCTGTTTGATACAACATAGATTGTAGAAGGGAGGAGTGTTATGGTTTTAAGCCTCTATGCTGGCCCCTGTTGGTGGGCTATATGTTGTGTATATATAGTGCTTCCCTCGTCATACATGTGGTTGTAACTGCAATGATCTTCAGTAAAGCACTTGAAGATATCTCCGTGTCTTATTTGAATCCTAACACTTATAAAGACACTAC
>JAODXP020000141.1:0-5000 GCA_027497455.2 Sardinella longiceps
TACTCCAGCAAGGACTGTGGTGTGCAGGTGCAATAGAATGTGTGCAGACCAACAGGGTGTCGGAATGGTATGATTACCAACATTTCTACAATAGTAGCCAGCTCTGGCCTTTCCAAAGGCTATTTTTGACAGGTGTATCACAGACAGGTCTCTATAGGTGTGAGTAGGCTATCATGTAGGGATGTAATTCAGAACAGTTGGACTTGTCTAACATCAGGCACTGCTGGGATTCAAACGGAAGATCTCCTGTTTACTAGACAGGCACTTTAATCAACTAAGCCACAGCGCCTACATATAATTCTGTGAAAATGTAAGGAGTAGACTTTAAATAATTATTCCATTAAAAACGTAAATTTTTACTTAAGTGAAGTAACAAAGAATTTGTACTTTACTTGACCCCTCTACTTTAGATGTCTTGCAATATTACAATATCTTACAGTCCTCTGGTGCTTTACATCTGTGTGTGTGTGTGTGTGTGTGTGTGTGTGTGTGTGTGTGTGTGTGTGTGTGTGTCCTCTGGTGCTTTAGATGTCTAGTTACAATATTACAATATCTTACAGTCCTCTGGTGCTTTACATCTGTGTGTGTGTGTGTGTGTGTGTGTGTGTGTGTGTGTGTGTGTGTGTGTGTGTGTGTGTGTGTGTGTGTGTGTGTCCTCTGGTGCTTTAGATGTCTAGTTACAATATTACAATATCTTACAGTCCTCTGGTGCTTTACATCTGTGTGTGTGTGTGTGTGTGTGTGTGTGTGTCCTCTGGTGCTTTAGATGTCTTGCAATATTACAATATCTTACAGTCCTCTGGTGCTTTACATCTGTGTGTGTGTGTGTGTGTGTGTGTGTGTGTGTGTGTGTGTGTGTGTGTGTGTGTGTGTGTGTGTCCTCTGGTGCTTTAGATGTCTTGCAATATTACAATATCTTACAGTCCTCTGGTGCTTTACATCTGTGTGTGTGTGTGTGTGTGTGTGTGTGTGTGTGTGTGTGTGTGTGTGTGTCCTCTGGTGCTTTAGATGTCTAGTTACAATATTACAATATCTTACAGTCCTCTGGTGCTTTACATCTGTGTGTGTGTGTGTGTGTGTGTCCTCTGGTACTTTAGATGTCTTACAATATTACAATATCTTACAGTCCTCTGGTGCTTTACATCTGTGTGTGTGTGTGTGTGTGTGTGTGTGTGTGTGTGTGTCCTCTGGTGCTTTAGATGTCTAGTTACAATATTACAATATCTTACAGTCCTCTGGTGCTTTACATCTGTGTGTGTGTGTGTGTGTGTGTGTGTGTGTGTGTGTGTGTGTGTGTGTGTGTGTCCTCTGGTGCTTTAGATGTCTAGTTACAATATTACAATATCTTACAGTCCTCTGGTGCTTTACATCTGTGTGTGTGTGTGTGTGTGTGTGTGTGTGTGTGTGTGTGTGTGTGTGTGTGTGTGTGTCCTCTGGATGTCTAGTTACAATATTACAATATTTTACAGTCCTCTGGTGTTTACATCTGTGTGTGTGTGTGTGTCCTCTGGTGCTTTAGATGTCTAGTTACAATATTACAATATCTTACAGTCCTCTGGTGCTTTACATCTGTGTGTGTGTGTGTGTGTGTGTGTGTGTGTGTGTGTGTGTGTGTGTGTGTGTGTGTGTCCTCTGGTGCTTTAGATGTCTAGTTACAATATTACAATATCTTACAGTCCTCTGGTGCTTTACATCTGTGTGTGTGTGTGTGTGTGTGTGTGTGTGTGTGTGTCCTCTGGTGCTTTAGATGTCTAGTTACAATATTACAATATCTTACAGTCCTCTGGTGCTTTACATCTGTGTGTGTGTGTGTGTGTGTGTGTGTGTGTGTGTGTGTCCTCTGGTGCTTTAGATGTCTAGTTACAATATTACAATATCTTACAGTCCTCTGGTTCTTTACATCTGTGTGTGTGTGTGTTTGTGTCCTCTGGTGCTTTAGATGTCTAGTTACAATATTACAATATCTTACAGTCCTCTGGTGCTTTACATCTGTGTGTGTGTGTGTGTGTGTGTGTGTGTGTGTGTGTGTGTGTGTGTGTGTGTGTGTTTGTCCTCTGGTGCTTTAGATGTCTAGTTACAATATTACAATATCTTACAGTCCTCTGGTGCTTTACATCTGTGTGTGTGTGTGTGTGTGTGTGTGTGTGTGCCTCTGGTGCTTTAGATGTCTAGTTACAATATTACAATATCTTACAGTCCTCTGGTGCTTTACATCTGTGTGTGTGTGTGTGTGTGTGTGTGTGTGTGTGTGTGTGTGTGTGTGTTTGTCCTCTGGTGCTTTAGATGTCTAGTTACAATATTACAATATCTTACAGTCCTCTGGTGCTTTACATCTGTGTGTGTGTGTGTGTGTGTGTGTGTGTGTGTGTGTGTGTTTGTCCTCTGGTGCTTTAGATGTCTAGTTACAATATTACAATATCTTACAGTCCTCTGGTGCTTCCACCCGGTGAAGACTAGACGGTAAACGCTGACGGACGGAAATTACGTTGAAATCTCGCCGTTATGTCGGTTGCCTAGTAACAATGCCAAACGACCTACATATACCTCTAAACAATCTAAAAAGATTTTTAAAACTCTAAAAAGGAACGACTCTACTATTGTTTTTATTTGGTTTTGTAACTGTAAGAGTACCCGCGAGATTCTGTGAGAACTTACGGTAAAGATTTACCCTCTAGTTTTTACCCTTCTGCCCCACAGAGGTCACGACCGTCACCGTGGGAGACGTCCAGGGGACAGATGAGCACGGCTTCACCACCTCAGTAGCCACCGCCGCATCCATCCCAGAGCACGTGCTGGTCAGTTTGTGTGTGTGTGTGTGTGTGTGTGTGTGTGTGCCTCTGCATCCATCCCAGAGCATGTGCTGGTCAGTTTGTGTCTGTGTGTGTGTGTGTGTGTGTGTGTGTGTGTGTACTTGCCACCTCTGCAGCCATCCCAGAGCACGTGCTGGTGTGTGTGTGTGTATGTGTGTGTGTGTGTGTGTGTGTGTGTGTGTGTGTACTTGCCACCTCTGCAGCCATCCCAGAGCACGTGCTGGGGACCTTTGGGACCATTGCGTATTGAATGTGGTATTGAATTGAATTGAATTCAATTGAATTGAATTCTTTAATGTCATTGCACAGAATACAAGAATTTGGATTGCAATCCCCAAGCTGCTATTAACATAAAACCATAGTGTTAAAAATAATTGAAGACAATTCAAACACACACACACACACACACACACATCCCCATTCTTCTGTCTTCCTATAGCCCCACAATAGGGTGAGAGGACCCTCACAATACACATACGCATTTGTACTCATAGCATAGTTGGTGCTAAGGTACAAACAGTCCATAGAGTAAAGTGCAAACAGTCCACCCTCAGAAGGGCCCAGTCTCTCAGGTTTGAATGAGCCGTGTGTGAGCTGTGTGTGTGTGTGAGAGTGTCTGGAAGTGTTCAGTGTTCGTATTGCTCACATGTGGCACAGTTCTGTGTCCGAGACAGCGTAACGTAAACAGTTACAAATAACCTCAATTCCAATTAGGTTGTTGCAGTCTCTCACTCTTCAGTCTCTCACTCCTCAGTCTTCCACTCCTCAGTCTTCCACTCCTCAGTCTCACTCCCGTCTCCTCACTCCTCAGTCTCCTCACCCCTCAGTCTCTCACTCCTCTGTCTCACTCTTCAGTCTCTCACTCCTCAGTCTCTCACTCCTCAGTCTCCTCACTCCTCAGTCTCTCACTCCTCAGTCTCTCAGCCCTCAGTCTCTCACTCCTCTCTCCTCACTCTTCAGTCTCTCACTCCTCTGTCTCACTCTTCAGTCTCTCACTCCCGTCTCCTCACTCCTCAGTCTCCTCACTCCTCAGTCTCTCAGTCTTCCACTCCTCAGTCTCTCAGTCTTCCACTCCTCAGTCTCTTAGTGCTGCAGTCTCCTCACCCCTCAGTCTCACTCCTCAGTCTCTCACTCCTCAGTTTCTCACTCCTCAATCTCTCAGTCTCACTCCTCAGTCTCTCACTCCTCAGTCTCTCACTCCTCAGTCTCACTCCTCAGTCTCTCACTCCTCAATCTCACACCCCTCAGTCTCACCCCTCAGTCTCTTAGTGCTGCAGTCTCTCACCCCTCAGTCTCACTCCTCAGTCTCTCACTCCTCAGTTTCTCACTCCTCAGTCTCACCCCTCAGTCTCTTAGTGCTGCAGTCTCCTCACTCCTCTGTCTCACTCCTCAGTCCTGTGTCAGTGCTGAGTGTGTGTGTGTGTGTGTGTCAGTGCTGAGTGTGTGTGTGTGTGTCAGTGCTGAGTGTGTGTGTGTGTGTGTGTGTATGTGTGTCAGTGCTGAATGTGTGTGTGTGTGTGTGTCAGTGCTGAGTGTGTGTGTGTTTCCCTTGTGTCCCCAGACTGGGCGGACCACGCTGCAGATCGGTGACAGTCTGAACCCCCAGAAGGCCACTCTGATTGTGGTTCACACGGACGGCAGCATCGTAGAGGCCAGTGGCCTCAAGACGTCCGCATCGCCCATCACTACAGGTGAATATTATAATAATACACACACACACACACACACACGGACGGACGGACGGCAGCATCGTAGAGGCCAGTGGCCTCAAGGCGTCCGCATCGCCAATCACTACAGGTGAATATTATTATAATAATAATACACACACACACACACACACACACACACACACACACACACGGACGGCAACATCTCTGGCCATACTGTAGGTGTTTTTGAAAGCTGGTACAGGAAGTTGTGCTTGTGTTACTGATCTTGTAGTCCGCCCTTGATGTGTGATTGGTAGTAATGCGGCAAGAGAAGGTATAGTGCAGTGTGATTGTAACTGAAAGTAAAATGATATAGCGTGGTTAATGATAGAATTCTGAAAGGTCAGTGCGTTTGAATGAGTGAGAGCTGTGCAGTGATGTCCAACTAGGAACAGAAAATGACAGATAAGGTCTGATTTTGTTATAAAGATAAAGTTTCTGATTGAGTTTGTTCAATAGTTTACGGGTGTGTTCACGGTAA
>JAODXP020000141.1:12500-47061 GCA_027497455.2 Sardinella longiceps
CACACACACACACACACAGTAGGCAGGCTGCCGGTATCCAGGTTGTGTGTGGATGCAGCTGCAGAACTAATTGAGTTTGGGCTTTTAATTTGGAACTAATAACACCAGATGGGACTGCAGTAACTAATGACATCATTTCATCAGTAAACACACACACACACACACACACACACACACACACACACGTCTCCAAACACACACACACACACACACACACACACGTCTCCAAACACACACACACACACACGTCTCCAAACATACATACACACACACACACACACACACACACATGTCTCCAAACACACACAAACACACAAACATCTCCAAACACACACACACACACACACACACACACACATAAACGTCTCTAAACAAACACACACACACACACGTCTTTAAATACACACGAAACCATGGAACACAATAAATACACACGAAACCCCTAACTACCCCACTGACCCCCTAACTACCCCACACACCCCTAACTACCCCACTGGCCCCCTCTAACCCCTTAACTACCCCACACACCCCCTAACTATTTACCCCACTGCACACTAACTACCCCACTGCACACTAACCCCCTAACTAACTACCCCACTGGCCCCTAACCCCTTAACTACCCCACTGACCCCTAACTATTTACACCCACTGCACACTAACTACCCCACTGCACACTAACCCCCTAACTAACTACCCCACTGGCCCCTAACCCCTTAACTACCCCACTGACCCCTAACTATTTACCCCACTGCACACTAACTACCCCACTGCACACTAACCCCCTAACTAACTACCCCACTGGCCCCCTAACCCCTTAACTACCCCACTGACCCCTAACTATTTACCCCACTGCACACTAACTACCCCACTGCACACCTAACCCCCTAACTAACTACCCCATTGGCCCCTAACCCCTTAACTACCCCACTGACCCCTAACTATTTACCCCACTGCACACTAACTACCCCACTGCACACTAACCCCTAACTAACTACCCCACTGGCCCCCTAACCCCTTAACTACCCCACTGACCCCTAACTATTTACCCCACTGCACACTAACTACCCCACTGCACACTAACCCCCTAACTAACTACCCCATTGGCCCCTAACCCCTTAACTACCCCACTGACCCCTAACTATTTACCCCACTGCACACTAACTACCCCACTGCACACTAACCCCCTAACTAACTACCCCACTGGCCCCCTAACCCCTTAACTACCCCACTGACCCCTAACTATTTACCCCACTGCACACTAACTACCCCACTGCACACTAACCCCCTAACTAACTACCCCACTGGCCCCTAACCCCTTAACTACCCCACTGGCCCCTAACTATTTACCCCACTGCACACTAACTACCCCACTGGCCCCTAACTAACTAACTACCCCACTGGCCCCTAACCCCTTACTACCCCACTGCACACTAACTAACTACCCCACTGGCCCCTAACTAACTAACTACCCCACTGGCCCCTAACTAACTACCCCACTGTTGACTCTGACTCTCACTCCCTCTGTGTGTGTGTGTGTGTGTGTGTGTGTGTGTGTGTGTGTGTGTGTGTGTGTGTGCAGTGTTGACCACTCTGCTGGCCCTGACTCTCCCTCTGTGTGTGTGTGTGTGTGTGTGTGTGTGTGTGTGTGTGCAGTGTTGACCACTCTGCCGGCCCTGACTCTCACTCCCTCTGTGTGTGTGTGTGTGTGTGTGTGTGTGTGTGTGTGTGTGTGTGTGTGTGTGTGTGTGCAGTGTTGACCACTCTGCCGGCCCTGACTCTGGCTCCCTCAGTGAGTGTCCAGCAGCCCAAAGCATCACCGCCGGTCCTGGCTAACCTGGGTAACCTTGGTAACCTGGGTAACCTTAGCAACGGGCTGGAGGCGGAGCAGCGCACATGGCAACAGCTGGAGGAGGCGGCGACCTCACTCCTAAACTCCGCCCAGCAGCTGAAGGTTCTAATCGAGCAGGCCAAGCAGGCCCAAAGCCACGCCTCCAGGAAGGATGTGAGTGTACGCACACACACACACACACACACACACACACATACACACACACACACACACACACACACACACACACACACACACACACACACACACATATACACACACTCACACACATACATACACACACACACACACATATACACACACTCACACACATACATACACACACACACACACTCACTCACTCACTCACTCACACACACACACACACACACACACTCACGCATGCCTACTCTCTCCTGCAGCCGTTCCAGACACAGATCCCCTTCCAGAACCCAGAGGACCCGGAAGGCAAGACCACCGAGATTCTCATCAAGGCAAGAGCACACACACACACACACACACACTCACACACACTACACACACACACACACACACACACACACACAGACTTTCAGACATGATGCTGTGCATGTTCTTTCCAGGGTGTCCGCGGGTTTGTAAAAAGTTGTAAAAGGTAGTAAATGAAATCAGGTCAAATTAAGGCCAGTAAAAAGTAGTAAAAAGTAAGAAGCATCCTCTGACGAGGTAGTAAATTTTTGAGCCCCCATCCAAATGACGCTATGAATTTTTCAATTTGTTTAACTTACATCCATCCTAACTTGTTAAATTACTAAACTTCTGTGGACTTAGCCTACTGTAGGCTATTATTTTGCGTTGCGAGTGGAACCTGAGTGATAAGCTGCAGATGATGTCACGCCTGCCTACCTCACGCGCGCTCAATCAATCTGGGTAGGCTACCTGCCAGATCTCTTCGCAAGTTCGCTATTAGTTAATTTCAAATAAAGGAACAATAAACATTAGACGACTTGAGGTAAAAGGCTGTGAGTGAAACTGTCGCCCCTTTTTTGTCACGTCATTAAGGACTTAAACACCCATAAGGATAAATGTTGCACCAGAGACAGTGGGTGAAGCAGGTCATTGCGGATGAGAATATCCATCGAGACTATCTATCGCTTTCGCTAAACCCCTACAGCCTATTTATTGTCAAACCGTTCTGCCGAAGCGCAAAAGGGGAGCCGCAAAACATTTTAAATTTTGATGTTGAATTTGTCTGTCATCTGTTAAAAAGTTCCCATTTAGAAATTACTTCCACTCTGTCTTTTGAGGCATAGGCTAGCCTTCATGTTTTCATATCCGCTCACTAGTCTTTGCCTCGTAATGCCATACATTTCGGCTACATTATCCGTCAAAGCCCCGTAAGGATCAAAACGATTTCAAATGAACCGTAATTTTTGCTAGCTAGCTTGACTTTGCAAATCACCAGTGCTATGAATGAGGCTAGATTTAGGAAAATATAGCCAAATAGCACGTCAGTAATGATTTTTTAAAAAAGTGTTTCAAACATAGAGTGATTTTGAGTATTTCAAAGAAATGTGGAAAGATCACTGAAGCTATTGTCAGCATGCGCCTGCCTGTGCGCTGAATTGCGCATAGGACTCATGAGAAATTGAATGGGGAAAGGCCAGACGGCTCTCACCCAATCATGTTCTCTTATGATGAGCCCCGTGTAACCTTATATGTCCACATGAGTGATAAATAGGTAAAAGGTAAATAATAAACATATTCAGAACAATATATGATCCTGAAAGTTAAAGTGTTAATGATGATGGGAGTATAGCCTAATACGGTGTCCTGACACAAGTAAGCTGTATCATAAGCAAGAATTTACAGTAATTTAGGGGTGCTGCAAATGCAAATGTTGATGGGGTGCCTTGAGCTCAAAAAGTTTGAGAACCACTGGACTAAAGCAAAAATAGATATTTCAGATTTTAGTTGCATTTTTGTCATGAAGTGTCCCCGAACATGTACAGTAGGTTGCATAAGGAAAGAGAGAGGGGTGGGGGGATCCTATCCAGGCTCCTGTAATTTAGGGTATCTACTTCTACTGTATGTACTGTAATCAGAAAGAATCATCGTGGGTTTTCAAACTTTGGCGGCATAGCCTAATATTGACAAACTAGAAAAGCACTGAGAGAGTGCAGACCTCCGCCAAGGCAATGTGGACAAAGACACAACATAAATTCCAGACTGTGTTCTGGATCACTGATCGTACCAAAATTGTCGGGATATGTAGGATGCCACCGCCTCCAAAGAAAAAAAAAGTGCGCTGCTAGATGTTGTGGAGGTAGTAAAAATATTGTAAAAGGTAGGAAAAAAGGTAGTAAATGGTAGTAAATTCAGTACCAGGATTCCTGTATATACCCTGTCTTTCCCTTACAGGTAATCTGTGTGAAGAAAAGATGTGTGTGTGTTTCATGAATATGTGTGAACTGGAGATGTCATGTTGTGTGTGTGTGTGTGTGTGTGTGTGTGTGTGTGTGTGTGTGTGTGTGTGTGTGTTGCATGAATGTGTGTGAACTGGAGATCTAATGTTCAAAGGTCAAAGCGAACTTTGTTGTCAATCAAGCACTGCAACAGTACATTGCACGCAGACTGAATGTTGTGTGTGTGTGTGTGTGTGTGTGTGTTGCATAAATGTGTGTGAACTGGAGATGTAATGTGTGTGTGTGTGTGTGTTGCATAAATATGTGTGAGCTGGAGTTGTAATGTTTGTGTGTGTGTGTGTGTTGCAGCAAATGTGTGTGAACTGCGGTCGTGATGCTGTGAGCGAGTGCACAGGCTGTCATAAAGTCAACTACTGCTCCACCTTCTGCCAGAGAAAGGTACAGTCACTGAGATGTCTGTGTGTGTGTATGTGTGTGTGTGTGTGTGTGTGTGTGTGTGTGTGTGGAGAGGGGGTGTTCTTTTTGAGAGTGTCACAGATGAAAGTGAGTCTATGGGCAGTGGAGTAGAGAGGGAGAGTGTGTGTGTGTGTGTGTGTGTGTGTGCCTGCGTGTGTGTTTTTAGTGTGTAAGCATGTAAAGAAAAGGAGTGTTTATTTATGGTGTGTGTGTATGTGTATGCTTGTGTTTTGGCTGTTAGAATGTAACGAAAAGGAGTGTTTTTACGGTGTGTGTGCACAGCTCTCTCGCCCTCTCTCACCCTTGTCTCAATACTGTCTCACCCCTGTCTCATCTCTCCTGTCACTCCTGTCTCACTCCTGTCTCACCTCCTGTCTCACTCCTGTCTCACCCATGTCTCATCTCTCCTCTCACCCATGTCTCACTCATGTCTCACTCCTGTCTCACTCCTCTCTCACTCCTGTCTCATGTCTTCTCTGCTTCTCCAGGACTGGAGAGATCATCAGCACAACTGCTGCCATAGCAACAGCACTGCGACACAGGAAGTAGTTCAGCTGCAGAGCCTGGAGGTGGAGAAGGTCAAGATTTAGAGCTAGCATTAGCATTAGTGCTAGCAGCAGACACTGGAGCATCTGCACAGGACGGGATTGGGGACCTTGGGAGTGGAAAAGATGATGGATAAATAGTGTGTGTGTGTGTGTGTGTGTGTGTGTGTGTGTGTGTGTGTGTGTGTGTCAGGTGTGTATATGGGAATGCACTGTAAACATGGGGGTTGTGGATGTAGCTGATGAGTGTGTGTGTGTGCGTGTGGGCATGCGCTGTGAACATGGGGGTTGTGGATGTAGCTGATTGTGTGTGTGTGTGTGTGTGTGTGTGTATGTGTGTATGTTTGTATGTATGTATGTATGTATGTGGGTGTAGGCGCGCACTGTGAACACGAGGGCTAGTTAGCACACTTAGCTCGTACGCTGATCACTTGGTGAGGCAGGGACGTATAGCTAGCTAGCTAGCATCTTAGACGGAGGGAGGAAGACTATGTGTCTATGTGAGGAAGACTATTTGAGGAAGACTGTGTGATTATGTGAGGAAGACTATGTGAATGCGTGAGGAAGACTATGTGAGACAAATGCAGGTTCATTCTCACTCCCTGATGTGGCAGATTCAATCGGGTTGAAATAAAAGCTTTCTGTGCACCAAATCTCCTTAGCCCTCTTTTCTGACACACACACACACACACACACACACTCCCTCAGACAAACGTTTCAGAACCCAGGGGTTGCGGAGGTGGCACCCCTTAACTCAGTGTAGTGTTGATTCTCTGTTGGACTTATAAGCCACTGATTGGCCAAGCTTATTTACTGACTCAACAAGCTTGAGACACATGTGGCAGCTCTGCCCCCCCCCCACAACTCTGCTGGAGTACAGTACTGACAGATACCACCAAGAAGTAAGTGTGTGTGTGTGTGTGTGTGTGCACAGGTTGAGGGCCTGCTGGCTGACAGAGCTGGTCACAGCTGACAGATGCAGCACTGTCAGGGTCTGAAGCTAACAGAGGCTTTGATGTTGACGCAGACTGGCGGCTTTCACCACACACACACACACACCCCACCGCTGCTAAAAACTGCATGAGGAGATTCACACCACACCCATCTCTGCCCCCCCCCCCCCACCTCTCTCTCTCTCTCTCTCTCTCTTTGAGTCTTCTACAACTTTAACCCCCCCCCCCCCCCTCTCTCTCTCTCTCTCTCGGAGTCTCTATACAACTTTAACCGCCCACACACACACACACCCCTCTCTGGGTTCCTGCACTAACCCCTGGAGCCCCAGCAACCCCCCAGTCAACACTGAGAGAAGCGGAGACCAGACGTGAGACGTGAGCTCAATGTCATAATAAAGACCTGAAGGGAACCAGGCTAGAGTTTTGTATTTTTATTGCATTTGAAAGGTATATAGAAAGTTAAACAATGAAAAAAGCAATTTAAATAGCCAGTATTATACAGTACTACTGATAAAAATTGATCATTAATTATCCCAACAACTGATTAAGAAAATGTTCTCAAATGCCCCCCCAAATACCAGTTTCAGTCCAGTAGTTCTACAGGAGCAGTTCCCCCTGGGCAGTGACTGCGTTCAGGCCGAGAGTGATAAATTGCCAAGAGTTGCCATGACTCCCAAGACACTTGAGGACAGCAACCAAAACGGCAAAGTTTCCCGTGACGTTAGCATTCAAACGTTCCATCCTGCTTCTCTACAGGCGTCTCACCGGTAAATCGACATTCTGATTGGTAATCACCGAACCGCCTCATAGCTCATTACATAAAGTTAACTGAAGTTTAATTTTATCGCCCAACTTGTCCAAATTTTGTCGCCCAACACACCTGCTGCTTTTGCAGTCGAAATCGCTCGTCTCCATACAAAGTCAATTACTTCCGTCGCCCATGTCGCCTGAATCGCTTTCGGTCTGAACGCACAGTGAGGGTCCAGTATGTGTACATGTATACCAAGGGTTCTATTGTTCCTGTATAGGTTCTATAGTACAATCATCTCCAGCAGGACAGGAACGTCTTGAAGAACCGGCGGAACTCTGTGTTGAAGGCGGTGTAAATGACGGGGTTCTATAGTTCCTGTTCTATAGTAGGATCATCTCCAGCAGGACAGGAACCTCTTGAAGAACCGGCGGAACTCTGTGTTGAAGGCGGTGTAAATGACGGGGTTCTATAGTTCCTATATACGGTAGGTTCTATAGTAGAATCATCTCCAGCAGGAAAGGAACCTCTTGAAGAACCGGCGGAACTCTGTGTTGAAGGCGGTGTAAATGACAGGATTGACGGCGCTGTTGACGTAGCCGAGCCACGTGACTGTGCTCATGAGCTCCTGTGGAACCGCACACGACTCACACATCGCCCGAAGAGTGTGAACCACAAAGAACGGAGTCCAGCAAAACAGGAAGGCACCTGGAGACCACACACACACATACACACACGTTATACTCATCACACATACACACACAGATTATACTTATACCCCCTCATATAGTATACTACAGCAGACAGTACCCTCAAACCCCCTCCTATAGTATACTACAGACGACAGTACTCTCAAACCTTCACATAGTACATCAAACAGTACCCTCAAACCCCCACATATAGTATCTTACAGCAGACAGTACTCTCAAACCCCCTCATATACTGTACTTCAGAAGGCCCAAACTCCCCTCACTCACCCACGACCACAGGCAGCACCCTCACAGCCTCTCACCTACTACAGCAGTAAGTACCCTCAAACCCCCTCACATAGTATACTACAGCAGTAAGTACCCTCAAACTCCCTCATGTAGTATACTACAGCAGTCACTCACCCACGACCACAGGCAGCACCCTCATGGCCTTCCTCTCCCTGCGGTTGATTTTGGCCCTGCTGCTGCTGCAGCCCTGCTTCAGGTTCGGATACCGCTGAGCCACCGCTGGCACTGCCTGAGACATGGAGTCCAGACGCAGTCTTCCAGCCTGGACCAGTTCTGATCCGCATTCCACAACCTGGTCCAGCTTCTCCACCTTCAGCTCCAGGAGTGTGTGTTCCTCAACTGGACCCAGCTCCGTGAGTGTGTGTTTCTCAACGGGACCCAGCTCTGTGTGTGTGTGTTCCTCAACTGGACCCAGTTCCGTGAGTGTGTGTTTCTGCACTGGACCCAGTTCAGTGAGTGTGTGTTTCTGGACGGGACTCCGGTCCACACTCATGAGCTCTGCGGTGTGTAAGTTCACGTGTGTGTGTGACTCACAATCAGTGTGGTGGGGAAAGTTCTTGTGTGTGATTCTACACACTACAGCAGAGTGTGTGGCGTCACGTTCTACGGTAGGATGCTGGTTCTCGAGTGTGACCTCATGTTCTAAAGCAGCGTCTGAGTTCTCGAGTGTGACGTCATGTTCTATGGTAGGGTGTGAGTTTTCGAGTGTTATCTCATGTATGCTGGGGGTGAAGGAGTCAGCCAATGGGAACATTGGGGAGGCGGTTTCATCCAATGGGGAGGTTAGGGAGGTGGTGTCAGCCAATGGGGACGTTGGGGAGGTGGTGTCGACCAATGGGGACGTGAGGGAGGCGGCGGCCTCCTGGAGCTTGAGCGAAGTCTGAATGCTGCCCCTCAGCTTGGCCTTGCGAGACTCCTCCCACCGGCGCAGGCCCCGGAATATTCCGCAGTAGAGCAGCAGCATGAGTGGGCACGGGATGAAGAACGAGCAGACGGACGAGTAGATGATGTAGTTCTCGTTCTCCAGCCGACACTCCCGCTGGCTCCGCCCCGGAACATCGTTTATGCCGAAGACGACCGGCGATGCCACGGCCAGCGCCAGAACCCAGGTGCCAACCAGAAGACCCACCTGCCGCTGGTCCACATGCCTCCGGTTGTAGTTCAGAGGGACCAACACTGCAATGAACCTGTGGGGGCATCAACATTTATATGACTACAAATCCCATCAACCCCTACACTTACTAAATCTGCTGATTTAGCAATGAAAACAAAACTTTCATATCCTCATCAGTTTGGCTATTTTGGCTTTGTTAAACGGAATTGGCAATAGAAGAACATGGACCTGTTGAGAGGAGACTAGGAGAAGAGAGGTGTCGTCATGGAGAGAGGGAGGAGTTACCATGACGATGAGGCATACATGCAGACTGTGCAGAAGTAGAGGGAGGGGTTGGTATGGCAATGAGACAGGGAGGTGTTGCAATGGTAATGGGGTGTATTCTGATTGGTGGGTTCAGTAGGTGTTGCCATGGTAATGGGGTGTATTCTGATTGGTGGGTTCAGTAGGTGTTGCTATGGTAATGGGGTGTATTCTGATTGGTGGGTTCAGTACCTGTCCACACTGATGGCACACAGGTTGAATATGGAGGCTGTACACAACATCACATCCATGGCCATCAAAGCATCACAGATCCTCATGTTTAAGGACCACACGCCATCCTGGAACTGCACACACACACACACACACACACACAGGTTGAATATGGAGGCTGTACACAACATCACATCCATGGCCATCAAAGCATCACAGATCCTCATATTTAAGGACCACACGCCATCCTGGAACTGCACACACACACACACACACACACACACACACACACACACACACACACACACACAGGTTGATATGGAGGCTGTACACAATCCATGGCCATCAAAGCATCACAGATCCTCATATTTAAGGACCACACGCCATCCTGGAACTGCACACACACACACACACACACACACACACACACACACACAGGTTGATATGGAGGCTGTACACAATCCATGGCCATCAAAGCATCACAGACCCTCATATTTAAGGACCACACGCCATCCTGGAACTACACACACACACACACACACACACACACACACACACACACACACACACACACAGGTTGAATATGGAGCATCGCATCCAAGGCCATCAGAGCATCACAGATCCATTTTTGAGAGAGAGTTGTTTTTTGTGTGTGTGGGGGGGGGCATTCTATCGATAGCGTAGACGGGTTCACCTGGGGCATTCTATGGATAGCTTAGCTTTCACATACTGTAATAGGGCTAACTAACAAATTGGGGCTCCTCTCCGCTGTTGTGTGTGATGAGACGTCTGTGTGCATCGAGGTCAAGCGGAGGTTTAGGGGTGGGGCAATGACATCACTTGCACAAAATGCCGTTTACACAGTACACACGAATCGGCCAAAACCGGTGATTTCAAATTTATCCACCCTAGAGCATGGTTTGGAAAATGTTCGGTTTCATGGCATGAAAACGCCTGCTCTATTTAGACACAAGGCCCAAACAATCAAATAAATGTATGTTTAAGGGGTTAGGCAGCTACAGGCACCTAGGCACTTTAGGTAGAACTGACAAAAATAACCTTCTCAAAACACATCTGATTGCTCTGATTGTGCAAACTGGACTTAAATTATTTTACATCCAAACTCTTTGCAAATTATAAAAGTATTTAATTTATTTTTTTTAGTTATTTAATGTAATTGTATGGACAAAACATTTCATAATTTTCATTTTTAACTTCATTTAAAATAAGCTGGGTAAGCTTTATGGGGATGTTATTTAAAATCTGTATAACATGTTTTATTCTTCATCAGGCCTGTAGGCTCCATAGCCCTGAAGGCATGAATGAGGTTACGCAGGGTGCGCAGGGTGCGTCACCACTCCAATAAAACAGCATGGAACTCGGACAGCGACCAGCCCTCTCTGACAGGAATAATGCAGCTCGGATGCGTCGGACTTTACAGTAAGTACAGCTTCTCATACAGTACGTCAGCATGAAATAGCCCAGCCAGCCAATCATGTTGCTGATATTGGATTAGGGAGGCGGTGCCGGGAGTGCCTGGAGAGCGCTGGGCTTCTTAAGTATGTTAAGGACAATTTAGTAGGCTACACAGCTGAAGGACTTCAGGAGCCGGAGGAGGACACGGCCTCATTATTCCGACCCAAGACACACACACACACACACACACACACACACACACACACACACACACACACACACACACACTTACCTGAGCGTACACGAAGAGTGGTAACACAAGCACTGCCAACAACAAGTCTGCGACAGCTAGACTAACGATGAAGTAGTTAGTTGTGGTTTTTAAGGCCTTTTCCTTGTAAACACTGATGCAGACGAGCACATTGCCACAGATGATGATGATGATCAGTAAGATCCCAAAGATGAGCGCGGCGAAGTTATGCTGGGTGTCCGTGAAGAGTGCCGTGCTGTTTGAGCCCGTGAGGTTTGATGGCATGTTTACTCACAGGGTCACGCGCATCCATGGAGTTCCTTCCATCCCAAAAGCGCGCTATGGCACGAGACAGGGTCTGCGTAAGAAGGGCGCAAAGCCACGGAAGCTCAGATCTTTTCTTTGCGCCATTAGTTTTACAACGCTGACAGCGCGTTCAGCCTACAGAACCTTATCAACTCAGAGCGCGGGGTTTGTCGTGCATCTTCTAAGCGCGCATTTCTCAGGTCATAGCCACTGACAAATTAAAAGAAAAACCCGCCACATCTACGGAATATAACCACAAACGTTGGTGTACTTTGCCGCAGCGCATCGAGTCAGATTGGAGATTTGCACTGCTATTAATTCCTGCGTAATTAGAAGGCTTATCCGAGTTGTGCCGCTTCCAAAGATCCAAAGCCGCTTAAAGATCTCCTCTCCTCTTCAAGAGCAAGTTTACTCCACAAAGCACGGGCTTGACCACAGATCCTCGGTTGAGGACGGAGTGCTCACACCCACCGGCCGGTACTGCTGAACTTGAGCGGTGTCCTCCCCGTGCGTGGAACTCCGCTGATAACAACAACAACACGTAGACAACAATTCTAAAGCCTAACTGCTAGTTTATTTCCTCCACTCCCAAACATTATCTACTTTATTATCTAAACATTATCATCCCAAACATTATCTACTTTATTCCCTCCACCGCCCAAGACTGTAGTTAATTTCCTCCACTCCCCAACATTGTAGTTTATTAGTTTATTTCCTACACTTCCCAAGATCCTCTAGTCTATCGCCTGTGGTGATGCAGGTGACTGACGGCTGCCCGTCTCCCGTCTGTGGGTATTGTACTTATGTGTCTCCACAGCCATACTATTCTGTATGTCACAGCCATACTGTATGTGTCTCCACAGCCATACTATTCTGTATGTGTCTCCATACTATTCTATATGTATCTCCACAGCCATACTATTCTATGTATCTCCATACTATACTGTATGAGTCTCACAGCCATACTATTCTATATGAGTCTCCATACTATACTCTATGTGTCTCCACAGCCATACTATTCTATATGTGTCTCCATACTATACTGTATGTGTCTCCACAGCCATACTATTCTATATGTGTCTCCATACTATACTCTATGTGTCTCCACAGCCATACTATTCTATATGTCTCTCCATACTATACTCTATGTGTCTCCACAGCCATACTATTCTATATGTATCTCCATACTATACTCTATGTGTCTCCACAGCCATACTATTCTATATGAGTCTCACAGCCATACTATACTGCATGTGTCTCCACAGCCATACTATTCTATATGAGTCTCACAGCCATACTATACTGTATGTGTCTCCACAGCCATACTATTCTATATGCAAGTTTGTGGCTCATACTGGACCACAAAAAGACTCAAAGAACATCAAGAGTTGTCTTAAGCTCCTCAATGAAGCTGGTGAGAATGTCCCAAGGTTTGTTTCCCACCATCTTGATGAATTACCACCTGTGACTTTTAACAGCTTGGATGTTTCCTGTCTGCTTGGTAAGATTGAACAACTGGGTGCAGACATTACCACCATGAAGCAAGCTGTGTCCCTACAGAATAACACCTGCAATGATTTGAAAATTATTACTGCAGATATAAACCAACGCCTGGGCATTATTGAGCAGCCTAAAGCAAATCCGGGGAGAGTGTCTACTTCCCAAACCAACAAGCCTGGAAATAGTCAGAGAGTGACCACTCACCAAGCCTGGGAGAAGACTCACGATGGCTTGGAGAGTCAGACCAGTGAGGAAGACTCAAGCCAGAAGGTGGATAATTCTGCCTCGAGCCTAGATGGATCAACCAGCAGCACAAGTGTAAATCCTAATGTGGCATGGAGTGACGTGGCTGCTACCCCACCCTGGATCCTGGCCCAGGGGTCGCGGAGTAACAATCGGCGTAAACAAGTCCCTTCAAATGGTGCTGTAAACAACGGGCCTCGCCTGAATCATCCCAGAGGAAAGAAGACTGGTGGTATTGTTGGGACTGGTACTGCTGGAGACATTCAAGTCATAAAGTCTAAGCTGGTGAGTGTCTTTGCAACAAAATTCTCACCTGATCTAGACTCTGACACTTTGACTAGCTACATGGAAAATAAACTTGGATGCAAGGTAACCTGTCAAAAGTTAGAAACTGTGCAAAGCCGATTCAGCTCATTTAAAATAACTGCAGAATGCAAAGAAGTGAGTGAAATGTATAATCCAGAGCTGTGGCCTGAGGGTACTTTTGTGCGCCGATTCTACGAGGCACGCAAACCCAAGCCCACTGTGGGGCCAGTGGCAGTGATGAATGTGCCTTCAATGGGGGCTGAGGGGCATGAAGCTCAGTGCTAGCCACAGTGATGGCGATTAGAGTGGTGGCTTACAACTCCCGAGGCTTACGCCTAGGACAGTCTGCTGGGGACAGAGCACACCATGCCGTTGTTGACCAGCTACTGGAGTCCACAGACATTCTCTGTTTGCAAGAGACATTTTTAGCTGTTCAGGACCTGGATAAACTTAACTCTGTACACAGTGACTTTCATGGAGCAGGAGAGTCCACAACAGACTTGAGCAGTCGAGTGCTGCGTGGTAGAATACCTGGAGGCGTGGCCATTCTGTGGCGCAAAAAATATGACCCAATGATTAGTGTCATTAGATTGGAGGTGGACTGGTGTATTGCCATTAAAATTGTGCATGATATGAATGTCTTTATCATTTTAAATGTTTATACCCCATTTGATAGTTATAAGAATGAAGATGAATATATTAATAGATTGGCTTTTTTAAACTCTTATATTAAGGAATGTTCATGTGCAAATGTTTTTGTGATGGGTGATCTGAATGCAGACATTTCTGATGAGAAATCTCTCTTTGGTCAGCACTTGATGCAGTTCTGTCATGATAGTAAACTGGTTCTTTCCAGTATGAAATTACTGCCTGTAGATAGTTATACTTATATCAGTGAAGCATGGCACACAACGTCCTGGCTCGATCATGTAATATGTACAGCTGATGCACATGAAAGTCTGGAAAAAGTTGAAATTCTGTATGAGCTCACCACCACTGATCACATACCTGTGTCTATGGTGATAAATGTTGACAATCTACCTGATTGCAGCAGTTCAACACAAGATGGCGGCAACGGGTCCAAAGTGAATTGGGCTAAACTAGCTAAAGAGGATATATTGAATTATTGTTGGAGGTCAGATGTGCTCTTGAGGGACATACAGTTGCCAATAAATGCTATTTTGTGTCCAGATATTAACTGTGAAAATGTTGCTCATTGTAATGATCTTTGTGAAATGTACAACAGCATAGTGAGTGCCCTACAGGAGGCCAGTAAACCTCTACACACTCACCCCAAAAGGGCTAACAACATCAAGCCTGGTTGGACTAAGTATGTAGCTGAACATCAAGAAGCTGCTAAGAGAGCTCATAGGGCCTGGGTTATAGCTGGTCGGCCTAGACATGGACCAGACTTGGAGCACAAGAAACTCGCTAATGCTAGATATAAGTATGCAGTGCGCTTTGTTAGGAAGCATGAGCAAGCCTTAAGAGCTCATTCTATGGCCATAAACCTTCTTGATAACAATGCCACTGAGTTCTGGAAAGAGGTAAAAGCTACTAATAGGGCCAAAGCTGTATTACCATGCCACATTGAAGGGATATCTGGTGCTGACAATATAGCTGAGAGGTGGAGACAGCACTATGCAGCTTTATTTAATTGCATCAAAAGTGAACCCTATTGTGTAGGCAAGCTAAATGAGGAAGTGATTCACTTTACACCCAATGAGGTTTTTCATGCTATAGAGCAGCTAGCCGATAACAAATCTAGTGGCAATGATAATATCACTGCAGAACATCTTAAATTAGCCAGCCCTAGAATTGCAGCTGTGCTTTCTATTTGCCTCACTGGTTTGATGACACATGGGGTACTACCTGACACCATGCTCACAGTTACATTAGTGCCAGTCATTAAGGACAAGGCAGGTAAAATAGGGAGTATGGACAACTACAGACCCATTGCCTTAGCCAGCATTCTTTCTAAGGTATTGGAAAAGTTGCTGTTAGATAGACTGAGTGAGTTCATCTTTACCACAGAAAACCAATTTGGTTTTAAGCCTATGCACAGCACAGATCTATGTATATATGCCTTGAAAGAAGCTGTTGAATCCTACAGAAAGCATGGTTCTACAATATTTCTGGGGTTTATTGATGCTTCTAAGGCATTTGACATAGTGAATCACCTTAAGCTCTTCACCAAACTCATGCTCAGGGGTGTACCTGGATGTGTCATACGTATTCTGGTTTACTGGTATGGTAAACAAAATATGCAGGTGAAATGGGGAAACAGCCTATCTGCTCCTTTCAGTGTAGGTAATGGAGTAAGACAAGGGGGCTTCTGTCACCAGCACTGTTCAATTTATACATGGACAGCCTCTCCAAACAACTGGGGAGGTGTAGGACAGGATGTCTGATAGGGAACACTGTTTTAAACCACTTGATGTACGCAGATGATCTGGCTATTATGTCCCCCAGCACTGTAGGGTTTCAGCAGCTTCTGAATGTGTGCACTGAGTATGGGGTTGAGTTTGATGTACAGTACAATGCAAAAAAGAGTGTTGTGTTGATATGTAGAACTAAGGAGGATCGTAAAGTGCTCTTTCCAATGTTCTATCTATCAGGGCAACCAATATGTTTATCAAGCAGTACAAAATATCTTGGTCACATCATCACTGACATGTTGGAGGATGATGCTGACATGTTTAGGCAGAGACGAATGTTGTATGTCCAAGCAAACATGTTAGTAAGAAAATTTCATTACTGTTCTGATGATGTGAAAGTTAGCTTGTTTCGTGCCTACTGTACTCCAATGTATGCTGCTCCATTATGGGTCAGCTACAAAAAAGAGACTCTGCGTAAACTCCAAGTGGCATATAATGACTGCCTGAGGATATTGATGAAAAAACCTAGAGGTTGCAGTGCTAGTAAACTCTTTTGTGACTCAGGACTTAGTACTTTACAGGCTCTCTTGAGGAACCTAATGTTTAAGTTCATGTGTCGTCTGGATAAGTCTGTAAATTGTATTATAAGGATTCTCACAAACCCCAGATACAGTTCTGTCCGATATCAATCATATCTGTGGAAGCATTGGTATGGCTGCCTTTTAAGACTGTCATGACTGATAGTATGTTTTTATATGCTTATGCATTACTGATTGTTTTCTCTTTCTTTCTTCTTATTCTTTTTTTTTTTTTTATGAAATGTATGTTGTATGTGTCTCTATTGGGCCCAGAGCCTGTAATAAAGTTTAATAATAATATATGTATCTCCATACTATACTGTATGTGTCATCCCAGCCATACTATTCTATATGTGCCTCCACAGCCATACTATTCTATATGTGTCTCCATACTATACTGTATGTGTCTCCACAGCCATACTATTCTGTATGTGCCTCCACAGCCATACTATACTCTATGTGTCTCCATACTATACTATTCTGTATGTCACAGCCATACTATACTCTATGTGTCTCCACAGCCATACTATTCTATATGTGTCTCCATACTATACTATATGAGTCTCACAGCCATACTATTCTATATGAGTCTCACAGCCATACTATACTGCATGTGTCTCCACAGCCATACTATTCTATATGTATCTCCATACTATACTCTATGTGTCACCCCAGCCATACTATTCTATATGTATCTCCATACTATACTCTATGTGTCTCCACAGCCATACTATTCTATATGTCTCTCCATACTATACTCTATGTGTCTCCACAGCCATACTATTCTATATGTGTCTCCATACTATACTCTATGTGTCTCCACAGCCATACTATTCTATGTATCTCCATACTATTCTATATGTGTCTCCACAGCCATACTATACTCTATGTGTCTCCATACTATACTATTCTGTATGTCACAGCCATACTATACTCTATGTGTCTCCATACTATACTGTATGTGTCTCCACAGCCATACTATTCTGTATGTGTCTCCACAGCCATACTATACTCTATGTGTCTCCATACTATACTATTCTGTATGTCACAGCCATACTATACTATATGTGTCTCCACAGCCATACTATTCTATATGTGTCTCCATACTATACTATTCTGTATGTCACAGCCATACTATACTCTATGTGTCTCCATACTATACTATTCTGTATGTCACAGCCATACTATTCTATATGTGTCTCCATACTATACTGTATGTGTCTCCACAGCCATACTATACTCTATGTGTCTCCATACTATACTCTATGTGTCTCCACTCCAAGTCTGCGTTCTGAATGTAAACTACTCACTCTTACTTAAATGTACATTTGACACTGGGTACTGATGCTGCAGGTAGAACACAGAGTTTGTGTCTGTCTTGCAAAACACACACACACACACTCTCTCTCTCTCACACACACACACACACACACACACACACACACACGCACTATTCATAGCACAGTGAGAGATTCAATATTCAGAAAACCGTGCAGTACAAACTTTTACGCAAGTAGCTGGTTCTAATGACCATCGTGATTGGATTTGTGCATTTGTGCACGCCATATCCCACATAATTCTTTTTTTTTTTTTTTTAAGATATTTTTTAGGCTTTTTGCCTTTAATCAGATAGGATAGTGTAGAGATGGACAGGAAACAAGTGGGAGAGAGAGATGGGGTGGAATCGGGAAATGACCTTGGGTCTGATGTAAAATTGCTAATGAATATGCTAACATTTACCAGTAGCATTTTATTGGATGTTGCTGGTGGGAAAGATGAAGACCCCACATCTAGTCTAGTGACAAACCATCAAAAAGTGCTTTAGTTTTCGAGATACCCCTACCCGTGGTAGAACAAAACCCAACCATGTTTTTCTTCATCTTTAAGGTCTCCCATATATGAAATGGATTCTTGGACAAACATATTTTGCTGCAAAGATGGTTAAATTCATAGATATTGTCATACACCCCATAGCTAAAAAGAACAAAAATGGACCCTTGCCAAATGGCACTTAAGACATATAAACTGATACAGAATCTTAATACAAGCTCTGAGACCTTTGAAACTTGCCATGTATGTAGCCAAGAAGTTGCTGTACCTTCTAGAAAAACCTGTGTGTGAATATCTTGAAGTATGCCATGTTTAGAGCCCTAAGAACACAAACCTAAAATAGGCGGACATGGAAAAAATTGGACACCTTTGCAGAATGTTTTTGTTTAGTTTGTGTTCGCCTTGGCAGGGAATGTCATAGAAATACATGGTATGGCTTGTTGGAAAGGTGAGGTTGTGCTGAATCCAGCAATACCCAATATGTAAATGTGCCATGTACAATCAGGGTGCTGCCTTCCTCAATATATGAGGCGTCCCAAATTAAGGAAAATGATGCATTGATATAAATAGGTCTCCAGTCCAAAGTCCATGGTCAGTGCTGACAAGGCTGTTGACAATTTCATTGGTATAGCAAAGTACATTACATGAGTTAAGTACTAGTCTATATTTAGGATCAGTTACATTTGATAATAATATATTTCATATGACAAAATATGGAGACAAAAATTGAAATTCAAAGACATTAGATCGTGGGCAGGACATGCTTAAGCGCACCTCCCAATCAAACCATTTTGGTCTGACAATAGCCAAACAAGCCAGAATACAACATAGAATGTATAGTCTGACCATGATGGATAGAGCCTAGAGGCGGAATCTTTCAAAATGCCGCATTCAATAGGAAAGTGCTATGACCGGCTATGACCAAAGCCAGAAAACTCTTTGTATGGCTCTAGCTACAACCAATCTGACCAAACAACACTAAGCCCACCCAATGACTCCCTATCCATATGATTGGATAGACACTACCAATTTCTGATACAATGGTTCCCTATGGCTGATAGCTAGACGCACCTGTTGAGCATATCAATTTGCACCGCCAGGGTAAGTCTAAAGTACTGACAAGACTGGATGTATATTTAAATATTTGTTCCTGTACATCAGAGGAGGGGGAGGGACAAATGCCAGCTGGGTTTGATAGATATATCCAGTCATTGGTGGGGTTGTGCTGAATCCATAATCAAGTCCCCAGTCATGTCCACAGTCAGTGCTAAGAAGAATGTTCACAAATTGGCAAAGAAAATTACAGCAAAGTAAAGTACTGCTCTGCATTTAGGATACGTTCATAAATGATATCATATAACGCCTTTTATTATAAAACAGGGGTCATCAAGTATGGGGGCAGGGGTGTGGAATAGTATGGTAGGTCTATAGTATGACAATAAGCAGTTTTCCATCCAACTTTCCATCCACATTTCATGTTTGCATTAAATATCACCACACAAAAAACACCACTTAAGCAAATTAGATTATATTTGCAACAGAGGGCAGATCCATCCATAGAAATAGTTATAGTGTTTCCATCCATAGAAATTGTTATTCACATAGCTTAAACAAGCATTGCAAGTTGGATTTAAAACCACCTAATTACATCAGTCCATTAGACTACTTTAATATTTGTGCATAAAATATTGCATGTCTTTAAAAATGCAGTAGGCTACTTTGTATGCACTGTGTACTGTACATCACATAGGCCTTTTCTCCACATTTATGGCCCACATCTCCTGGCCCTTGATCCACCATCTGCCATGGTCATCAGTCTGCCACTCTTTTCAATGACCAGTCACATTCAGACATCCACTCATCCTCTGTTGACCACTCAGCATTGGTCACCAAAGTAGATGAGGTGCTGGGTTAGAATTTTGGCAGTGGACACCCTAGTGCTGGGGATAGCTGATAGACTTGGGCTTTCGGCAGTGGACACCCTATAGTGCTAGATAACCGATAGGCCTGGGCTTTGTGCAGTGGGCACCCTTGTGCTGGGGATAGCTGATAGATTTGGACATTGGACACCCTATAGTGCTGGATGACTGACAGGCCTGGGCTTTAGGCAGTGGACAGCCTTGCGCTGGGCATAGCTGATAGACTTGGGCTTTGGCAGTGGACACCTTAGTGCTGGATAGCTGCTAGGCCTGGGCTTTGAATAGTGGACACCCTACTGCTGGCTAGCTGATTGGCCTTTGGGCAGTGGGAACCCTAGTCCCTGCCATCTGATAGGCTTGGGTTTTGGGCAGTGTGCTGGATAGCTGTTTGGGCTTTGGGTAATGGAAACCCTAGTGCCGGGGATAGCTGATAGGCTTGGGTTTTGGGCAGTAGAAACCCTAGTGCTTTCTTGCTGATAGGCTTGAGCTTTGGGCTGTGGACACCCTAGTGCTGGATAGCTTATGGACTTGGGCTCTGGGCAGTGAACACTCTAGTGCTACATAGCTCATTGGCTTGGGTTTTGGACACACTAGTGCTGGACAGCTGATAGGCTGGGATTTGGGTAGTGGATATCCTAGTGCTGAATAACTGATAGGCTTTGGGCAGTAGAAACCCTAGTGCTGAATATTTGATAGGCTTGGGCTTTGGGCTGTGGACACCCTAGTGCTGTATGATAATAATAATAATAATAATAATAATAATAGTAATAATAATAACAACAACTTCGTTTTATATAGTGTCTTTCATGATGCTTAAGTTCGCTTAACAGTATAGCAGGGCTACTAGGGAATGTGACAGGAGTCATATCCCTGCCAGTAGAATGGTTTGATTGCCAACTGCATAGCTCAAAATTGGTTACCCCTGGTGAGACAGAAGGACTGAATATTGCAGTATACAGTCTAGCTCCAAAGCTAGTAACCTGGCAAATTTAGTTAATAATGGTCTGGCTTTCCATTGACAATTTGAGTCGCTGACTGGCACCAAAGTAACTTGGATTTTAGATTCTCTGAGACTGGTTTGCAGGCAGAGCATGGCTGGGGCCTCGACTGAAATCTGGCTGCTTCAGGCTGACTGACCTGGTGTCAGGATCTACCAGTGAGCTATGAGGTCTTATGTTATGCATCTCAGCGTGGTCAATTTCATATCATTCCAACTAACATAAAGCAGGATTAACAGACAGATCAAAATACCTCTTGTAGCCTGACAAGCCTGACTATTCATAAAATGTATTGTCTGGCCATGAGCTTTCAAACTGCATACAATAGGATAGCACTATGCCAGAGCCATAGAAGGCGTTTTGTATGGCTATAAATACGACCAATCCAAGCAACGATCAAGCCGATTCAAACAACGCTAAGCCCAACTCCCTGTCCACATAATTGGATAGACACAGGCAATGTCTGAATACAGTGGTTCCCTATGGCTGATAGCTAGACGTTTGTACTGAGGAAATAAATTTACTATCACTAGGGTACTGTATGTCTAGAGTTCCCGCCTATGCTAAAGGTGGGTTATGTGATGCCTTCCTGGAATACTTTTTATATTGCTTAAAATGACCTGAATTTACACCATACAAAACATGGCTATTGTCGACATACACTACACTAAAATGTGTTAATCACCTGTGGAACGAATAGGCCAGAAAAACAATATAAAAAAATCATAAGCATATGATTTGTCTATCAAACCCAATAGACGTTTGTCCCTCCCCCTCTTCTCTCATTCCTGTACTCTGAGAGGGGGGCTTTAGGGGATGTCTGAAAAAAGGGTAAGAAATATTTAAGTATATATCCAACAGACCATTTTTTAATGGCTTGATGGGAGGTGCACTTAAGCCTGCCCATGACCTTCTTATACCTTACCTGAATATCTTTCAATTTTAATGTTTTGTTTTTATTTTTATAGTTTGTCATATGAAATGTATTATTATGAAATGTAGCTGATCCTAAATATAGACTAGGACTTAACTCATGTAACATACTTTGCTATACCAATGAAATTGTCAACACTGACCATGGACTTTGGACTGGAGACCTATTTATATCAATGCATCATTTTCCTTAATTTGGGACGCCTCATACATTGAGGAAGGCAGCACCCTGATTGTACATGGTACATTTACATATTGGGTATTGCTGGATTCAGCACAACCCCACCTTTCCAACAAGCCATACCATGTGTTTCTATGACATTCCCTGCCAAGGCAAACACAAACTAAACAAAAACATTCTGCAAAGGTGTCCAATTTTTTCCATGTCCGCCTATTTTAGGTTTGTGTTCTTAGGGCTCTAAACATGGCATACTTCAAGATATTCACACACAGGTTTTTCTGGAAGGTACAGCAACTTCTTGGCTACATACATGCCAAGTTTCAAAGGTCTCAGAGCTTGTATTAAGATTCTGTATCAGTTTATATGGCTTAAGTCCCATTCGGCAAGGGTCCATTTTTGTTCTTTTTTTAGCTATAGGGTGTATGACAATATCTATGAATTTAACCATCTTTGCAGCAAAATATTTTTGTCCAAGAATCCATTTCATATATGGGAGACCTTAAAGATGATGAAAAACATGGTTGGGTTTTGTTCTACCATGGGTAGGGGTCTCTCAACATTTTGGGCCCATTGTCACTAGCCTAATCAATGCTTTGTTTGTTCATGTTTAGCACTTAAACACCCAGGTCTCTCTCTTTGAGTTGAGGTTAGCCTTTTTTTCTGTAGTGAGTTGCTTATAAACAATATGGAGCAGCTACGTTGAAGACTCTTCATCAGTACAAGTAGAAGTTTGGGGAAAAGCAAGAAAGCCATCATGGCAAGAAGCCTGGGAGTTCCCATGCTCCTTTGCACGCTTATTTCATTGCACTCTGCAGAGCAGCATGGTGACCATGGCCGTTTTTCTCGCCTGCTTTCGGTATCCAATCGAACAAAAGGGATTTGTACGGCCCTCGATTGCATTTTACGTCACGTGGTGGCTCTGGTATTGGCTCCGAGGTATGTACAGGCATGGACTGGCCATAGGGCATACAGGGCAATGCCCGGTGGGCCGATGGTCATTTTTGGGCCGGGGCTGTCATTTGCTCATAATTTACATAAAGGATATGGGGCAACTTATTTAATTTAATTAAATCTCTCATATTCATGCAATATGTCATGCAATATGTTAGCTAGACACAACATTACTATTGAATAAAATCATGGTGGGCCGCCATGGCCAAAAATGCCCGGGCCACTTTTTGGTTCCAGTCCGGCCCTGGGTATGTACGGACGCTATGATAGACATTCATAGCGCCCAATAAACGGCTATGGACAATTGTAAACGATGCTTCCGCTACGAGAAATGCAATAGGTTGGTCCCCAGACTAAATATCACTTGTGATTTTAGTTTGGCATTCGCCAGGCTACATGGCAAGTGCAACTGAGAAAAAGTGCTTTGACATTTTGCATTCTGTTCAATAGAGCAACTTATGATACATCCATGATTGCCAGCATCACCATAAAGGTCAATCAGATATTAGCCTATTGAAAATATGTATGAATGTAATCAGATATTAGCCTGCTGAAATTATTTATGAATGTATTTTGCACTATATTCGATTTTTCGTGCTTGGAAATTCTTTTGATACCGACTTTTGTGTTGCAAACTCACCCGTCTTCACACAACTTTTTCTTGCATAATTGGTTGAATAAATAAGGTCCCTGGTGTGAGTGTGAAATTTGGTCTGGGCAGCACACACACACACACACACACGCCTGGTGTGAGTAATTGTGAGATTTGGGTGGATTCTGTGGGTGGGTTGACCTAGCCTGGCACGCCCTCCCAGTGACGTAACACCTTCTGCGTTGCTGTTGCTGGTCTGGCCAACTGCTGATCTGAACGGAGTTCCCCATTTTTGGAAAGCATTGTCTAACATTTTCTAACATCGTCCAGTAGCAAACCGAGACATTAGAGGGAGGCGTGTCAACCATGCACTTTGAGAAATTACAGCGCTAGAGGCTCTTGGTCAGACCAAAGTCTCGCAGAGCTTTGAAAGTCGATGGCAATCAGGCTAGGGTTGACCCTGCTCTGGGCAGCACCAACACACACACACACACACACACACACACACACACACACACACACACACACACACACACACACAGAGGCCCAGGCAACACCTAGACCTACAATATGGCCTCAATGGGGGCTCTGGCTCCTCATGAAAACTAAATGAGTTGAAACCATAATGATGTGCAAAACTGATTTCCATCTCTGATGCTGGGTTAATATTACACACACACACACACACACACACACACACACACACACACACACACACACACACACACACACACACACACACACACACACACACACACAGATGGCTTGGATAAGCTATCAGTTCCCATCACTCAGTGGCAGTCCCAGGAGGATGCTGCCCTGCCACAGCAGATGGACATCAGTCTGGTTGCACTGCTGATGGTACAGATGCCCAGCGCTGCCACACACACACACACACAGCGCTGCCATCCACACACACACACACACACACACACAGCGCTGCCATCCACACACACACACCGCTGCCATCCACACACACACACACACACACACAAGCGCTGCCATCCACACACACACACACACACACAGCGCTGCCATCCACACACACACACACACACAGCGCTGCCATCCACACACACACACACACAGCGCTGCCATCCACACACACACACACTCACAAGCGCTGCCATCCACACACACACACACACACAGCGCTGCCATCCACACACACAAACAGTGCTGCCATCTACACACACAAACACACACAAGCGCTGCCATCTACACACACACACACAGCGCTGCCATCCTCACACACGCACACATACGCACACACACACACATCCAGTGCTACCATCCATCCTTTTAATGTGATTGCTTTGGCCTCCAGTGGGCCTGCCGAACACTGCTCACTGCTCTCTGATTGGCCACCTCACTGCTCTGAGGCCAGCTGCTCTTGGGGCTGAGGAGCTGTAAAGCTATGGGCCTCAGGTAATATATATAGCTATGGGCCTCAGGTAATATATATATCTATGGGCCTCAGGTAATATATATAGCTATGGGCCTCAGGTAATATATATAGCTATGGGCCTCAGGTAATATATATATATATATGTAACATAGTGATAAAAAGGCATACAGAATAAATACAATAAATTAGAATTAAAATAGTAACAGTTCATGTAGTTCATAATTACTCATTTGAACTATAAAGAGTGTCTTTAAAATATGGGATTTTGTATCTCAAGGATCCTGGTTTTTGGGTCATGAAGATGGAATTCTGGGAAATGTAGTATCAGGTTTACATGTCAAATATAATGTGCAACTAATTATGCAATATGTGAATTTCTGGAGATGTAATTTCATTAGGAAAGTGTAATGTAAGCTGTAAAGTTCATTATTTTGAAGCTGGAATGTAAATGTATTTTATTTTACTGTGTTAGACTTTCTAGAATGTTTCTAGAGGTGAAAGGTCACAAACCGCGCGAAAGAGACTGAGGGAGACGAGAGAAGAAGCACCTAGAATGGAGGCTGCTGCGGTCTTCGCGGTGCAATGTTTATGTAGAATGTGATTAACATTTTAGTTTGCATTGAAAGTGTATTCGGACTGAATGTACTACACCACGCGAACGTCAGAGACTGTGGAACTTTTATCGTTTGAGTGAATTAACCGTTTGAAGGACTTAACGTGAGTGACTCTGCAAAAGCCTTTGAAGTTAGCTATCCATGCTAAGCGCATCGAGCAAGACTTCCATTGCTACTCGCGGGGGAAACTGCGTGGATTCATCGAGCTGCTGGATGTTCCAGACTGCCTTCCCGAGGGGGATATTCGAGTGTCATCGCTACAGAGACTGCCATTGTCGTGTGTGAGGTGAATTACCTACGCTACGCGAGCAATTTGGATTAAGGTACAAAACTTTTATTTTATTTGGCTCATTCAGAGTGAAGCAGCCATATTGTTTTGGGCTACACCGACCACAAGCATCGCTCCAGGCCTGCAACGTTTGGGTTAGAACTGAGTAATATTGCCGGCTGGGACTGGGGTGTGTGTGTGAGTGTGCGCGTGTGTGTGTGGGCCCACAGGTTTATTTCTATTGAATTGTGTGTGCTAATGCTTTATATTTGAATGGGTTTTTGATAGCCTATGGCTATAGAGGTGTGTTAGCCTAGTGTCAGATTAAAGGTGACATTTACAGATTTTATTTAAAGGGTACATTTAAGGTATTTTGAATACTTAAAGAGTATTTTGGTATTTTGTTTTATTTCATTTAAAGGTATTCTAGGAATACTTCTTTTGTGTTTTTGTATTTAAAACGTTGATATTTCATACTTTTTGGTTAATTTAAAAACATTTAATATTTAAAACTTGAACATTTAAAAACTATTTTCTTTATTCAGTAAAGATATTCTTACTTAATATTTAAGAAGCTGTCTTTTGAGTGTTATTGATATATTTCAAGTGTTATGTAACTAAGATAGCATTGCATAAGGGTAATTAAGAGTAAATACACACAGGTTGAAATAATAGTTTATTACACATAGTACATACATTTAAAAGGGACGACGAACTATCAAAGTAAGTTATTAAAGGGTTACTTAAAAGAACCCAGGAGCGCTCCCATAAGGGCAAAGATACAGTCAAGGGGTGCTACACAAAATGGAGGCACCGCTGGGATAGTTTGTCCCCAGTCCCTTATTGTTTCGTTATTGGTGCAGAAGAGAGTCCTTAGTTGAAGTTTTTGTGTTTGCTATTGAATTTGAATTATGGCTGAAGGAAGTGATTCTATTACACAAGAGGAGCTTGTGAATTGGTGTAAGGATGCTTTGATTGATACAGCTCATGCATTTGTATTGATTGGCGTTCCCGCTGATGCTGAAGTAGCGTTACTCGAAAGCACCGCCGAAAGTGTAAAAGTTTTTGGCAGAGTTCGTGTTAGAGCCACCAAGCCTGGTCCAACTACGGCTAGTACGTTGGTTTTATGTGAATGTCGCGAGAAGATAGATCCAAGTCGTGTGCCTTCTGAAGTTTTGCCGACAGAGGGTACGCAGGCATGGAAGATTGAAGTTGTCAGAGACATTGTATCTGCCCCTGATGAGCTTGAAACAAAGTTCAAGAAACTTCTACAAGATGAAGGCAAGTCTTTGACTGATATTCAAACAATGCTTTCTCCTCTTTCGATCAGTTCGCCAGAAGCTGTTATCCGTGCTGTTGGAGAGCTTTTGGAAAAGAACAAGAAGTCCAGTGAGGGCACAGCTTACAGAAGATTAAGAGTGTTCTCTGGTGTAGTGCCTACTCCTGCTGGAGAGGAAACCATGGAGAATTGGATGGAACAAGCAAAGCTTATGATTTCTGAGTGTGATTGCACTGAAAAAGAAAAACGCAAACGTATTGTGGAAAGTTTAAAGGGCCCTGCTCTTGAGATTATCAAAGCAGTGAGATTGTCAAGTGATGATGCTAATGCGTCAGATTATCTTGTAGCGCTGGAAAGTGCGTTTGGGACTTCAGAGTCCGGCGAAGATTTGTATTTTGCCTTTAGACTACTTCGCCAGAACCCTGGTGAGGCTTTGTCTGAGTTTCTCCGTCGAATGGAAAAGTCATTGACAAAAGTAGCGCAGAGAGGCGGATTGCCTGCTGCACAAGTGGATAGAGCGAGAGTTGAGCAGTTGATTAGAGGAGCTGTTGAGTCCGACATGATGCTGTTACAGCTACGACTGAGGGAAAGAAAAGAATCTCCTCCAACTTTCTTGAGTCTACTCAACGAGATTCGTGAGGAAGAGGAGAATGAGGCCAAAAGACGTAAGCTTGATGTGACGACAAAACCTGCATTTCCTCAAGACGTCTCAGAGCCGAAACAGACAGACATTCAAGCATTGAAGGCTGAGGTCAAAGAGCTACGTGCCAAGCTTGAAGAGTCGTGTAAAGCACCTACAACTCCCAAAGCCTCAGAGCCTAAAGTCAAGACCTCTCCCAAGTGTGATGAGAAGCAACCAGCCACTGAGGTGCAAGAGCTAAAGACTCAACTCCAGCAATTGCAACAGCAACTGACTGTCATGAGTGTAGAGCGCAGTGCACCACCTAGAAGAAAACCACCTCAGCAACCCGCTGTGAGTTCAAGTGACAGAAGTAGACCAACAGTGAACAGAGATGACTTCTTTTGCTATCGGTGTGGTGGTGACGGACACATCGCCAGCAGATGCCAAGAGCCTGAAAACCCATCTGAAGTCATTCGAAAGCTACTTCGCTCATTAAAGAGACTTAAAGATGAGAAAAGCCAAACCCAGACAGAGAGTAGTGATACTGCTTTATCCCGAAAGAGTCATATCAGTGAAGCTGCTCCAAGCAACATTCCTAGTGGGTTGGTAGGACCTGCCTCCACTATGTCTGTCAAGATAAATGGCCATGAATGTAAAGCGCTGTTAGACAGTGGATCTCAAGTGACGATAATATTTGACAAGTGGTACAAGAGATTCTTATCAAAAGTGCCGATTCATCCGATCACAGGTCTAGCGATATGGGGATTGAGTTCATCCAGCTACCCTTACCAAGGCTACATAGTAGTAGATGTTGAATTTCCTGCTACTTTGACTGGAGCGTGTGAGACTCTCTCTGTGTTAGCTCTGGTTTGCCCTGAGCCTAGTGGTCCAGACCACATTCCTGTTATCATCGGAACGAATGCTAATGTATTCCACCGCTTAGCCTCTCTATGTCAAGATGCTAATGTTTCAGAGCAGACTCATTCTCTGAGGATTCTACCACAGACACCAGTGTTGAAGCTTTCAAAACCTCAACAGATGGACATGGAAGAGCCTATTGGTGAAGTCAGGTGGATGGGTCCAGGTCCTCTAACTGTCCCTGCCCGAGCCGAAAGATCTGCCATCTGCAAAGTTGAATGCAAGCAACCACTGAGAAGAGACATAGTGATGGTAGAGACTCCACCCTCTGTGACGCTGCCTGCTGGTGTGATTGTTCAGCCGGTGGTCCTATCATCTTCTGACCTGAATGTCAACAGTTTCAATGTTCTGATAAGAAATGAGACCCTGAAAGAAACCACTATGCTGGCTGGTACAGTCATTGCTCATGTGTTCCCCACTGACAGTTACTTCGGCTGAAAGACCCAATCCTACAGCAAAGGTCCTTGATGCTGAATTGTTTGACTTCGGTGATTCTCCAATTCCAGAGGTCTGGAAGCAGAGGTTACGTCAGAAGCTGTCCAACCGAGGAAACGTGTTTTCACTCGATGAGTGGGATGTGGGTCTTGCCAAGGGCGTCGAACACCACATAAGACTCAGCGACCCCAGACCATTCAGAGAGCGATCCAGACGCATAGCCCCGGCAGACATTGATGACGTACGCCGTCACCTGAAAGACCTGCTGGCAGCGGGCATCATCAAAGAATCAAGAAGTCCCTATGCGTCCCCGATAGTAATTGTGAGGAAGAAAAACGGAACAGTGCGCATGTGCATTGATTATCGCACATTGAACAACAGAACAATCCCAGATCAGTACACCACTCCAAGGATTGACGATGCCTTAGATTGTCTATCCGGCAGCCGTTGGTTCTCAGTGTTGGATCTGCGAAGTGGGTATTACCAGATACCCATGGCTACTGAAGACCAAGATAAAACAGCTTTTATCTGCCCTCTGGGTTTCTACGAATTCCAGAGAATGCCTCAAGGAATAACGGGAGCTCCGGCTACTTTTCAACGTTTGATGGAGAGAGCCGTGGGTGACATGCATCTGCTCCAGGTTATTGTTTACCTTGATGACGTGATCGTATTCGGACGTACCTTAGAGGAGCATGAAGAAAGACTTCTCAAAGTGCTCGACAGACTGGAAGAATGTGGCCTGAAGATATCCCTGGATAAGTGCCAGTTTTGTCAGTCACAAGTGAAGTATGTTGGACATATTGTGTCTGCCTCAGGAATTGCCACTGACCCAGAGAAAGTGAGTGCCGTTAAGAACTGGAAGATGCCGACAGACCTAAGATCTCTGAGGTCATTCCTCGGATTCTGTGGCTATTATCGCAGATTTATCCAGAATTATTCTGCCATAGTCCGACCACTCACAGAGCTTACAAAAGGTTACCCTCCAACCCGGACTGGATGCAAGATTGCACAGGAAAAGAAGTCCTACTTCAAGGAAGGAGAGCCTTTTGGTGAGCGCTGGGACGAGGAGTGTACCAAGGCGTTCAATGATATCATTTACTGCCTGACGCATGCCCCAGTGTTGGCATTTGCCGATCCAGCCAAACTATATGTGCTCCACGTTGATGCTAGTCTGAATGGCTTAGGCGCTGTTCTTAATCAAGAATACCCTGAAGGTCTCAGGCCTGTAGCATATGCAAGCCGCAAGCTAAGTGCCTCTGAGCAGCGTTACACCATTCATCAGTTAGAATTTCTCGCGTTAAAATGGGCCGTCGTGGACAAATTTCACGATTACCTGTATGGGGCAAAGTTTACAGTGAGAACGGATAACAATCCGCTCACTTATGTCTTAACCAGTGCCAAGCTCAATGCAACTGGTCACAGGTGGTTGTCAGCCCTTGCCACCTATGATTTCAAAGTTCAATACCGCCCTGGTAGACACAACATTGACGCTGATTTGCTGTCACGTCAATTGCCGTCCATCCATGTGTCACCAGATTGGAACGAGATATCTCCCCATGGAGTTAAAGCCATTTGCCAGATAGCTGCCCCCGGCGAACCCTCCAATGGACGTCTCATTGACCAGCTAGGAGCTAACTCCCAAAGTGTCCCTAGTGTCTATGCCTATCCGACACAGTTGGAGCTGAGCAACCTAGAACAGTTGAGCCACAATGACCTGCGTAAAGCACAAGATCAAGACCCAGTCATTGGCCCTGTGAAACATGCAATCGAGACTGGTCAGCTACAGTCTATGGCCAAGACTCAAGACCAAAGTGTTTTGCTACTGCAAAGACAAAGTCCTAAGCTGATTATCAAGTATCACCTGCTGTTCAGGATGGTGAATAAATCATCTGGAGATGAGAGACAACAATTGGTCTTACCTGAGAAATACCATCTGATGGTCATGCGTTCTCTTCACGATGATTCTGGTCACCTAGGAGTTGAAAGGACTAGTGAACTCATCAAGGATAGATTCTACTGGCCGCGAATGTCCACACAGATCGAAGATTACATCAAGAACTGTGGGAGATGCATCGCCAGGAAGACGCTTCCTCAACGAGCTGCACCCCTGAGTCAAATCACGAGCACAGGTCCTCTAGACTTGGTGTGCATAGACTTCTTGTCTATAGAGCCAGACTCAAGAGGTATTGCAAATGTACTGGTCGTAACAGATCATTTCACTCGCTACGCCCAAGCGTTCCCTTGCAGAGATCAAAGAGCTATAACCGTGGCCAAGACCCTGTTTGAAAAATTCTTTGTGCATTATGGCTTACCTTCGCGTATTCATTCTGATCAGGGCAGAGACTTCGAAAGTCGCCTTATCAAAGAACTACTTGGGATGCTAGGTATCCGTAAGTCAAGAACATCACCTTATCATCCGCAAGGAGATGCACAGCCTGAACGTTTCAACAGGACGTTGTTGTCCATGTTGGGAACTTTAGATCCTGCCAAGAGGTCACGATGGAGTCAGAGCATCAGTGAATTAGTCCATGCGTACAATTGTACGAAAAACGAAGCTACTGGCTATTCGCCATATCTACTCATGTTTGGTAGAGAAGCCCGTATGCCGATTGACATCTGTTTCAATACTTCCGTTGATGGAAAAGAGCCTGTAAAGTACCAGCAGTATGTTCAAAGCATGAAGAGGGATCTTCAGAATGCCTATAAGCTTGCTTCTGATGCTTCACAGAAGAGTCATGAAAGAAACAAGAAATACTACGACAAGAAAGTGAAACATCAAACTCTGGAACCAGGAGACAGAGTTAGTGTTGATTAAGAATCTTGGATTGACTGGAAAACACAAGTTACAAGACAGATGGAATTCCTTGCCATATATTGTGGTGAAGAAGTTTCCAGACTTACCAGTGTATCGCCTGAAACCGGAACGAGGTACAGGAGGTATACGAACGCTACACAGAGACCACCTATTGCCGATAGGAGAGTCTGTGAGGTTCCCGGCTCCAGAAGAAAACAAACAAGACTCTGGTAGACCTTTGACCAGAACCCAGACCGAACAGAGACGGGTAAGAAAGGAAGTCAGGAATGAAGAAGTCAGAGAAGAAGAGAGACAGGAGTTTGAAGAGTCTTCATCAGATGAGGAGTATGGAGGACACTATTTCTCCGTCAGTGATGATGTGAGGGAGATGTTCCGAATTCCACCATCTGCAGCGACTGAGCGAGAACCCTCAGATGCAAGAGCCACAGAGCCTATTCTCTTAGAGGAGGATCAAGCTCAAGATGTTCCAGAACTTGAGGAGACTCATGGAGATGAGGATAGAAGTCTTCAGCTACCTCCAGACCCCGTGGTGGTCACAGAGTCTGAAGGGGGAGAAAATCTTCCTGCCATGGATGTAGTTGATGACGATCCACCTGTGGATATGCCACTTGCAGACCCTCTCTGTGACGAACGTCCCAGAAGACAGGTTCGGCCTGTGACAAGATTTACCTATGATGAACCAGGAAAACCGGTAGATAGGCCGCTTACTGTGGTTCACAAGGGTATGGTTGTTCACATTAGTAGTCCCTTGTCTGAAAAGAAGAGGTGTAAAACCCTTTGGTGTCATCCTATGGCCCAATGTTCCCAGTGTGCTATTAGAAATCCAAACCCTGTAAGGAAAGGCCTTATTCATGTTTAGGGCTTTAGCGCATGAGGACATGCTAACCTTCAGAAGGGGGAGGGTGTAACACAGTGATTAAAAGCCATATAGAATAAATAGAATAAATAAGAATTAAAATAATAACAGTTCATGTAGTTCATAATTACTCATTTGGACTTAAAAGAGTGTCTTTAAAATATGGGATTTTGTATCTCAAGGATCCTGGTTTTTGGGTCATGAAGAATGGAATTCTGGGAAATGTAGTATTGAGTATCAGGTTTACATGTCAAATATAATGTGCAACTAATTATGCAATATGTGAATTTCTGGAGATGTAATTTCATTAGAAAAGTGGAATGTAAGCTGTGAAGTTTATTATTTTGAAGCTGGAATGTAAATGTATTTTATTTTACTGTGTTAGACTTTCTAGAATGTTTCTAGAGGTGAAAGGTCACAAACCGCGCGAAAGAGACTGAGAGAGACGAGAGAAGAAGCACCTTAGAATGGAGGCTGCTGCCGTCTCCGCGGTGCAATGTTTGTAGAATGTGATTAACATTTTAGTTTGCATTGAAAGTGTATTCGGACTGAATGTACTACACCACGCGAACGTCAGAGACTGTGGAACTTTTATCGTTTGAGTGAATTTACCGTTTGAAGGACTTAACGTGAGTGACTCTGCAAAAGCCTTTGAAGTTAGCCGTTCATGCTAAGCGCCTTGAGCAAGACTTCCATTGCTACTCGCGGGGAAACTGCGTGGATTCATCGAGTTGCTGGATGTTCCAGACTGCCTTCCCGAGGGGGATATTCGAGTGTCATCGCTACAGAGACTGCCATTGTCGTGTGTGAGGTGAACTACCTACGCTACGCGAGCAATTTGGATTAAGGTACAAACTTTTATTTTATTTGGCTCATTCAGAGTGAAGCAGCCATATTGTTTTGGGCTACACCGACCACAAGCATCGCTCCAGGCCTGCAACGTTTGGGTTAGAACTGAGTAATATTGCCGGCTGGGACTGGGGTGTGTGTGTGAGTGTGCGCGTGTGTGTGTGGGCCCACAGGTTTATTTCTATTGAATTGTGTGTGCTAATGCTTTATATTTGAATGGGGTTTTGATAGCCTATGGCTATAGAGGTGTGTTAGCCTAGTGTCAGATTAAAGGTGACATTTACTAGATTTTATTTAAAGGGTACATTTAAGGTATTTTGAATACTTAAAGAGTATTTTGGTATTTTGTTTTATTTCATTTAAAGGTATTCTAGGAATACTTCTTTTGTGTTTTTGTATTTAAAACGTTGATATTTCGTACTTTTTGGTTAATTTAAAAACATTTGATATTTAAAACTTGAACATTTAAAAACTATTTTCTTTATTCAGTAAAGATATTCTTATTTAATATTTAAGAAGTTGTCTTTTGAGTGTTATTGATATATTTCAAGCGTTATGTAATTAAGATAGCATTGCATAAGGGTAATTAAGAGTA
>JAODXP020000142.1:0-62102 GCA_027497455.2 Sardinella longiceps
TAGGCTAGTGACAATGGGCCCAAAATGTTGAGAGACTCCTACCCATGGTAGAACAAAACCCAACCATGTTTTTTCCATCATCTTTCAGGTCTCCCATATACGAAATGCTGAATTCTTGGATCAACCATCATTGCGCTGCAAAGATGGTTAAATTCATAGATATTTGTCATACACCCCATGGCTTAAAAAAAAGAACAAAAATGGATCCCTTGCCGAATGGGACTTAAGACATATAAACTGATTCAAATCTTTAATACAAGCTCTGAGACCTTTGAAACTTGGCATGTATGCTTGGCAGCCAAGAAGTTTGCTGTACCTTCTAGAAAAACCTGTGTGTGAATATCTTGAAGTATGCCATGTTTAAAATTTCAGAGAACACAAACCTAAAATAGGCAGTTGCTTGGAAAAAAGTGGACACCTTTGCAGAATGTTTTTGTTTAGTTTGTGTTTGCTTTGGCAGGGAATGTCATAGAAGCACATGGTATGGCTTGTTGGAAAGGTGGGGTTGTGCTGAATCCAGCAATACCCAATATGTAAATGTACCATGTGTACAATCAGGGTGCTACCTTCATATTAAACATGAGGCGTCCCAAATTAAGGAAAATGATGCATTGATATGGGTCTCCAGTCAAGTCCATGATCAGTGCTCACAAGGCTGTTGACAATTTCATTTAGTATAGCAAAGTACATTACATGAGTTAAGTCCTAGTCTATATTTAGGATCAGCTACATTTCACTTAATAATATATTTCATATGACAAACTATAAAAATAAAAACAAAACATTAAAATTGAAAGATATTCAGGTAAAAGGTATAAAGAGGTCATGGGCAAGACGGGCTTAAGTGCCTCCCATCAAACCATTAAAAAATGGTCTGATAAGGTTGGATATATACTTAAATATTTCTTACCCTTTCTTCAGACATCCCCTAAAGCCCCTCTGAAATTACAGGAATGAGAGAAGGGGGAGGGACAAACGTCTATTGGTTTGATAGACAAATCATATGCTTATGATTTTTTAATTGTTTTCTGGCCTATTCGTTCCACAGGTGATTAACAAATTTTAGTGTAGTGTATGTCGACAATAGCCATGTTGTGTGGTGTAAATTGAGGTCATTTTAAGCAAATATAAAAGTATTCCAGGAAGGCTATCACATAACCCACCTTTAGCATAGGCGGGAACTCTAGACATACAGTACCTAGTGATAGTAAATGTGTTCACTCAGTACATAAATGCAACGCGATCAGCCATAGGGAACCACTGTATTCAGACATTGCTGTAATAATCTATCCAATTATGTGGACAGGGAGTTGGGCTTAGCGTTGTTTGAATCGGCTTGATCGTTGCTTGGATTGGTCGTATTTATAGCCATACAAAACGCCTTCTGGCTTTCTGTACGCAGTGCTATGCTATTGTGCAGTTTGAAAGCTCATGGCCAGACAATACATTTTATGAATAGCACAGCTTGTCCCAGGCTACAAGAGGTAGTTTTGATCTGTCTGCTTAGTCCTCGCCTTATGTTAGTTGGAATGATGAATGAAATTTGACCACGCTGAGAGGCACAACTGCAGAACCTCATAGTTCACTGGTAGATCCTGACACCAGGTCAGTCAGTCCTGAAGACAGCCAGATTTCAGTCGAGGCCCCAGCCATGCTCTGCCTGCAAACCAGTCTCAGAGAATCTAAAAATCCAAGCTACTTTGGTTTAACGTCACCGACTCAAATTGTCAATGGAAGGCCAGACCATCATTAGCCATGAAATTGCCAGGTTATTGGCTTTGGAGCTAGACTGTATACTGCAATATTCAGTCCTTCTGTCTCACCAGGGGTAACCAATTTTGAGCTATAGCAGTTGGCAATCAAACCATTCTCCTGGCAGGGATATGACTCCTGTCATTTCCTAGTAGCCCTGCTATACTGTTAAGCGACCTTGAGCATCATGAAAGGCACTATATAAAACGAAGTTTATTTGTTGTTATTAATAATAAATAATAATAATAATAATAATAATAATAATAATAATAATAATATTAATTATTATTATTATCATATGTTCTTTTTCGCATGAGCCAAGCATTCTGCACATATTGTGCTAACTGAAATACGTGACACTCAAACAAATAGGCCTACAATGATTTTTCTTCATCATCCTTGTAAAATAAATCTGAACAAACATCAAGGACCTTAGCAAACAATCTAAACAATTGTCATACAGGGGACAGTAAAACAAAAAATGTATTTCATTTTCAACCTTTCTAAATCACACAAGGAGCATTTTCGCTCTTCCTCTGAAATTGAACGGTATCGCCCAGTTTCTAGAGCCAGGGGTAAAGTACCAGATCTAAGTTGAGCACATACAGATCTCTGGGCTTTTGTTAACTTATGCATCACATATGACTCTTGACCATAAGCCTTCTTTATTGTAAAATATGTTCTTAACTTTGGTTTTACATACAATGTCAGTGGCCCCTTTATAATTATAATCTTCAAAGAATGACATTTTGATCTTATTAACATTACACCTCATCATTTCTGTAGATAAACAGGAGATCAGCCTCCTCGTATAACCTCTCCATCTGCCTGGCCCAGGTGTATCTGTTGGACAGATCCCAGTTAAAAATATATTTGGTTAATCTTGAATCTGACATATTAATAAGTTATTCCACAGTCTGTCTATGTCTCCAATGCAGCTAATTTCATATGGTTCCCACCCCATGTCTCCATATAGGGCCAAATTAGGAGCGTTTCTATGCACCTCCAGGAAATGACGCATAGCTCTGCCCTGAACTCGCCCACTGTGGGACTGATTAAGATAGCCCCAGACCCCAGCAACATAGGACAGGAGAGACACAGGACCTGTACAATTCTGTGTATGTTTTACAGGTCACAGCAAGCTAGTTAGCCTTATTTATTCTGGCACCTAGTGCTCTACCTGCTGACTCAGAAAGGACCTTTATCCCTTCATCAAAAGTTAAATGCTCGTCCAGAATGAATCCCAATTATTCCCATTTTTTAGTCATAGACAATGTATTACCAAAGCAAAAGTCAAATGTTATCAAATTTTGACTCTACTTTCAGCCTCATACTAGTAGCCTCATTTTATTGCACCAGGAATCAACATATAGCCTATATATATATATTTATCATTTGAAGATTATGTTCACTTTCTGGAATAAGAACTATGTCAAAAACGAGTAGGCTCATGGCTGATGGCACAGAAGATGCTCGATTTACTCTATAGCTATAGAATAGTGTAGTCGAGCAGCAGAGGTGAACAGCAGGGAATAGACGGCACATCACTGCCCATGTACTCTCGCTTGGATTGCAACATGTAAACTGACAGCACCACTCAACATAGTATTCCAACAAATAGAAATGTATCACTTAATTTTCATATTAAAATGTGTGAAAGCTTTATTGCAATAAACAGTAAGAAATATACATGCAGGCTATAGATAAATGACATACATAAAATAATAAATAGTTATCTTATCCATTCTAATCATAACCAGAAAAACAACAACAGAAATGGCCATGACATAAATAAATATGAAACATGAAATACAAATGAGCAGTTTACAGGCAGAACAGAATGAACTACACTCCCACTTTTTCTATTATAGCATGAATGAATTCCAATGAATTCCTGACATTCCTGACAAAGTGAACACAACATTTTTTTTTTTTTTTGGATTGACCTATTCTCTGTTGTGGTCAGTAGCAATGATTAATCAAGTTTTTAAGGTTTTTTTTAAAGGTCAGGTAAAAATGATATTGTTGGTGACATTTTTCATAATGTTTAGTGCTTAATGTCTGGTCACAAGTTTCACTTCTGGGAGCCATGTTTGTCCTCATCTGGAAAAAAAAGGATGGGGGGTACACGTTTAATCCAGCAACTTCAACCATCAAACATAATAGACTCAAATATACCTCAAATATCCTTTTTTAAAACATTATGTTATATGTGGACCTACCCCAACATTGATGATGAATGATGTCAAAGTTTTGAAAAAGTTATCCTTTCCGGGTCTAAATTTTTCATGGCAGGCCAGATGAACATCTAAACGTTGTACAAACATAGCCTGTGGAAAAAATAAATAAATAAATAAAATAAATTGTAACCCGGGTTCACTTAACATGATAACAACCTAAATCTGCCAATATCATGATAATTATGCAACAAGTCCATTCGAACTATTTATGAATTACTGATTGGATGAGAAACATTCTACCCATCACAAGGCGTGGAGATATTCACCAGTAGGCTACCCTTTAATTACTAGTAATTATTACTCTGTATTCTCCATTGAACTGACTGACGGGAACGTTCCATTCATTCAAGAATGAATTGGTCTCAGGGTTATTTAGGGCTTGATGGACTCACCGGTGTCTCAGTGTCTAGCTGTGTAGTCTGTGCAATGGGACAGTTGTCCTAGAAGTAGAACAGCACATGATGAAATCTTTGTGTTAGTTTTGGCAGTCAGTACACACTGAATACAGATCATATCAACATACGGCCCCATGCACACAGCAATAAACAATTAATAACTTACCGGAGTGTCTTCTAACTCCTTTATGAATTCTATAATAAATTCCTCAAGTTGTTCTATTTGAGTCCGGAACTCACAAGCGACCAACGGAAATGTCTCACCGAAGTGAGAGAAGGAGCACAAAAGCAAAACCAATAAATTCAGGGACAGCTTGGAACACACTGAAAAATAAAATAAAAAATAGAAATTAGATTGATTAAAACATCAGCATAAAGGTATCAACCTTTCTCTGTGAAAAGAACAGATGTTGACAAGACTACTAGTCAGAGATCCACAGAGACAAAACCACTTACTTTTCACTTGCTGTTTTCTACAACTGATGTTGGTGACTTGATGGGATGTGTTATTGGAGATGGATGTATGAGATCCTCTCCTATTGAATGAAATCCTTGTGTGTGATGGACTCTCACTGCTTCAGCTGTGGCGAATGGTGAAGTCCATTCTGTAAGCACATTATATACACTGATCCTGATGAGAAAGTGGCTTCCAAGGAATTTTCTATCAGACCTGCCTTGATTTTAAGTGGAACTGTGACAAACTGTGATGGACTGTGTGAAGTTGTGTGAGTTGATTTCATTGTGATGAGGACATGTCCTCAGAAAGTTTATTTAACTCTTTACATTCAGAGAGCTCTACTTTAACTTTATGGCAGCACATGCTGCTAATTTCAGCAAATAAAAATGGGTCACGCTTTTGTAAATATGAAACACAGCTTTTCATAAAATATATTAATATAAAAACATTGTTCTTCATAACAGATTTTAACAGATTTTTTTTCATTTTGCACCACAATCTAGAAAATTTACATGAAAAATTTGAAAGTTTCAAATTTGTTACATAAAACTGATTATCATATTTATTTAATTTCATGATACATCAATGACCATATAATGCAGCCGTAATATGCTTGTTACAAACAGTAAACAATGATTGTTTATCTGCTTTTTGAAGTTACACTAATATTAGGAGCTAACCCACAATCAAAGGTTCGCTTAACTGACTCAAATTAGCTTTAGACATTAGCAAAGCTATTAACATTTTTTAAATGTATTTTTAAGCGATTAACATTTTTTTAATGTATTTTTAATGAGATTAAATGATATTAAATTTGATTTTTTGTGTTCACTATGGAGAAGATTGGCAGGCGATGTGTATTTGTATTGTAATACTCCCATCAGAGGCACTCTTCCTCCATGGTTCCCCCGCCCTTTTCTTTCGATCCTCGCCCCAGCTGGATTGGCCACTGTGGGACAGGACATCGGTGGTGTGGTAACACTCTCTCAGCAACGCTCTCTCTGAACCAACATCACCATATCACTTTCAACCAGTGTTAGGCCCTATATGCCTTGCATTTACCAAATTATCCTTTAACTTTTCATTCTTTCATGTATAGCCTACTTTCTTATACTGTGAAACTGCCTGATACCCCTGTGGTTTACTGCCTTAGTCTGCAGTCCAGATTGTGAAAAGATAAATGAAAGCAAATGTACTGGGCACATTCATGATTCATTTGTTGTCCACTTGTTGAATGTGCTTTTAGCAAGTGTCTTGGCTATGGAGCTTTTTCATTTTTTATTTATTTATTTATTTATTTATTAGCTTTGAACCTGCAAGCTGCTTCTTATGTTTCTCCTTCCTTGTGTACTATATGTCATGGAGCCATGTACTGCAAGTGGTGCATTTCATGTGTTTAAATAGAATATTTCTGACACTAAGCACAAAAGCAGGGGCGGACTGGGACAACAAATCGGCCCTGGCATTTCGAACAAGACCAGCCCACCATACTGGTCAGACCAATAGAAAATAAGCCTATGATTACAGTAACCGTGACAATGTCAGGGATGTAGGCCCAAATAGTGTGTTGGCCCACCGGGCATTTGCCCTGTGTGCCATATTGCAATGCCAGTCCACCCCTGCACAAAAGTAAGGAAACTTAATTTTGGCCCATATTTCCTGCCTTTAGTGGCAGAGCAGTCTTCCCTTTAGCAATACCAATAAGTTGTTTTTTATATGATTTTCATCGTTTCATTGTTTGCAAAACTCACTTATGGTATTAGTTACTCTACTATATGCATGTCTAGCTGCTTCAGCAAAGGAAAAGATATGAACCCCAAGCCCCTCCCTTCCCTTCTTGTGTGTGAGACTTCAGCACAAGTCTGAAAGCAGGCAAACTTTAAGGATTTGGGGTGCTCACATTCTGCAAATGATTGATAGAAAACTCTTCTGTTCAAATTATAGCTCTATATCATAATTTGTAGTGATTGTTATGTTTTGTTTTATTTTTTGAACCAACTAAGCCAAGTTTATAAAACCAGATATAGATATTAGAGATATGTGGGCGATTATTACACTGAAACTGAACCCCCTTATTCTCAAGAAAGCTTCCGAAAGACAATGAAGCAAAACCGCATCACCTGCGATGTTATTTTTCACCGCTCAAACACAACTTTAGTCAAAAAAAACTCGGAGTGCCAGTGATGCCGATTTCTGTATCTCTATTTCCCTTTTTCAAGCACATGCTGTACACTTACATAGGACTACATGGAAAGGCACACCACCAAGTTGAATGAATTGACTCATTGATTGAGTCATTGGTCAATGGTCACAATGGACCAGGAGATTTGGGAGAGTGTTTCACAACACACTGTGCACGGAGCACTTTAAAGAAACCAGTGTCCATGCCAGCGAATAATACTTAAGTTTACTTTAATACTCACGCACAATGCTACTGGGAGAAGCAGAGTGTGTGGTTCAAGTCATCTTAAGTTTTGTGGAGCTCCTTCTGATTTTTTCCTTGAGTTTGTGCCTGTTAGTACAGAGATAATTTAAATATGGTCAACAAAATCTCTTACCCTTATCGTCTCATTGGAATATGTACAACCAAATGTAAAGACTATACCTGGTAATTTCAACTCTATACAATGACAGAAAAAAAACGGTAGGCTACTGGTGTTTCCTTCACAAAAACACTATAGAAACTAAAATGGGGGTTTCAAACAATTGCTGCTGTTACAGTGAGGGTTGGAGGAGTCTGAGATGCAGGCATTTTTGCCTACATCAGTTTTTCATCTTTTCCCAGCTGATGTTTGTGACACTCGTTGCCTGTTAAGAACGACCATTATTTTTTTTCTGACCTGTAGCTAATGCACAAATGCTGTGTGTACTGACCACTCACTCCTGTCACCTGTGGTTGTAACAATAGACTACCCTTGCAATAAAGCTAGTGTGACATCCAAGGGGAGCAGGGTGATTCGTCCATCCGCGTTTTGTCCACGCCAGTTCGTCCACCATGCAGTCTTTTCGTTCAAGGGAGCATCGGTGTCGTATCCGGCCTATACATTAAAAGTTTACCATTGCAAAATGTCTGTTTACAATATCCAAGTAGGCTAATTGGTTCTTTGGTCTTTGTCCCTCACAATTCTAACATTAGTGAACTAATGTAAATATTTAGTCCAGCACAGCACAGTTTAGTCTAGCACAGCTTATTATCTTTGCGGGAAGTACAGGGCATATTTCAATTTCAATTTCAAGAGGGCTATTAACTAGAGGTTGCAAATGACCTCATTATGTCTCCTTGGACCGCTCTCAGCCTCATTTTTTTTGCATACCCTATTTGAAGACCTCAGAGAACAAATGAAAATACCCTATGGTGGTATAGCCTGTGGCAGAGCACCTATAAAATAAGACCTAAAAGGCCTCTCTGGTTCTCTTCCAAGGAGGCAAGGAGGTCATGAGGCGCCCCCAAGTGGACAAGAGGGGAAGAGCTGTTTCTTGGACCTTTAGGCCTACTGAGTTTGCAGCCGAAAAATGCACAATGAACACATTTGCCTTACAAATCTAATATATGATGAATGATTTCTCATAACATGGAAAAAATAGACAGTTTAGAAATGACACTTACACTTGTGGTAGGCACAAATACATCCTAACACCCTTGTGGCTTATCACCCTTACTATCGCGCAGTGCATGGCCAAATGTAAAACTGTGTAAAATCAATGTGTAAAATCAATGTATAAAAGTACGTAAGACATCTGTATTGAAACAATAATGCATAATACAAGTTGACTGAATGTGTCCTTTAGTAGAATATTCATGATTCATGTGAGCGGTAAACAACGAGAGGCCATTAACTTATTAATGGCAAAGTGTACGGAGTTTTTCCTTGCCCCTGTTTCTCATGGATGCTTCCCGTACTGTCAGTAAAGCGCCGCGAGACAAATGCACTGTATTTGAGCGCTCTACAAATAAAATTGAATTGAATTGAATTGATTATGCTGATCTTACTACTGGTGTTGTTGGGCACGTCTCATGATTCAAAGTCACAAGTGGTACCAATGGATATGTTTGGTTGTCCAACTTAATTTAATATCAAATTCCTCTATTTCTAAGAGTAGATGTACCCATACCAAAGACACTTATTCCCCTCTTCGATGCCACCCTGTGCAACAGCCCATCTCGACCATTTTAGAAACTGCCCTATGAGTTATAGATATTTGGATCTTAAGTTTGTTTTTAGTGCTGTCTGTGGCTGTGGGTACTTATGTGTGATCTGTATGAACTTATTTCTGTTATCACTGCTTCTCATTTGTGATGTGATATTGTGGCATATAAGATTATGGAGCTAATTATATTATTCCAATGTTTTTCCTCTGTAACCACACATGTCTTCACACACAAATACTCCTACACATTTCATTACATTTATTTGGAACCAGAAGACAAGCAAATGACACAAGATCCAAACACTGGGGGGAAAGTCAATGACATGGTGACAGATCTACTAGGCTTACACACTTATACCAGTCCTCTTATTAATGTAGCATAATACTCAAGGATAAACAAAGCATCTTTGTCTCCATATTTGCATACTACCAATGATAGCTGAGAAAGAACAGAATTTTGCAAGTCTTTTCTGCAGCCCCCGCATCTGCAGCCCTCTGATAACGTTCTTATGTACATGGCCTAAACTTCCAAAGACCAGAACTAAACACACACACACACACACACACACACACACACACACACACACACACACACACACACACACACACACACACACACACACACACACACAATCCCCTTCCTACACACTCACAAATCAATTTCCCAAGAGTAAAGTCAAAGTTTTCTCCCACACAGGAAGTTGACATATTGTTGTTGAGTATTATGCTGGATTCCAAATCCACAATAAGCTAATAGACCTTGATTTTGAACACAGGGAGGCATATTCAATGAATTACTGTAATTAGTAGCAGATTGTAAATAGTTCATCAAGATCTTCTATCCATGTGCTGTACAAATCGCGTTGTTTTTCACAGTGGTCCCATGATGTAGTGCTTAGAGAAAATCTTGGAGGGCATTTATGGTCTCTGTCTAAGTGGCTGTTCCATTCTGCCCTCTGCAGCTAGAAGTACAATGGTATAAAAAAGTTAAGTAAAGCAAACAGATAATATCCCTCTGATTTCACTTCCTCCATTTCCCTGTCATTGTCCAATACTGACCTCAATGTTCGCAATGAGTGACAGTGCCATTTTGGTGGTTATGTCTTTCCCATTAATGGCTTCATGGCATATTACATATACATACAGACGCTGTAAAACATCACCAGCCTAGGAAAAATAAGGGGGAAAAAAGTAAAAGATACATACAATGTGCAATACAATACATTGTGCCTGACAAAACTCTCTATTCTCTCTGATAAGACTATCCAGATGCTGGGTGTGTCAGACTAAAATTCTGTATTTGTCTGAAGCACATGTGTCACACATAGCGTTTGACAAAGAACTTACCAGCGGCTGGGATGTATTTCGTCGCTGTGCATCACACTACATGCAGAAACAGAAGAGCAGTTTTAGAGGACATAGAATAAGAGTATTATTTAGAAAGAACACTATTTCCCTTTTTGAAACATTCATACAGTACAATGGCTACATGGCAGAGATGTTCACACGTCATTTTTTGCAAGTCCAAGTCAAGTCTCTATGAGTTCGAGTCAAGTCTCAAGTCTTACACAATAGCCTACTTAAATGGGTATTATTGTTGTCTCTAGACCTTGAGTGTCAAGTCAAGTTTGAAGTCTCTGGATGGATGACTTACAATAAGTGCGACTCAAGACCTAGTCCCAGATTTGAGTCCACCATCTCTGCTACATGGACGCATGCACATATGCAGACACACCAAGCAAAAATATGCGCACACACACACACATATACACACACATATACACACACATATACACACACACACACACACACACACACACACACACACAAGCTCATAACCTCACCGATGTATTTGTGATTGATTCATTAAGAGCCTCTTGAAGTTGCATGATCTGACTCATTGACTGGCCGCAATGGCCCAGAGGAGACATGTGATGCAAGTAGGGAAAGCAAAAGACCGTCACTGAACCCACCAGCAGAATCAGGACATGAATAGAAGGCATGGAGAGCACTACAAAGAAACAAAGAGGAGCTATATTTCCCAAAGATAAATATAATTGCAAATGCACACACACCAACCAAACCAATTAGTTTGAAACAAAGATTTGGACCATGGTGACTATATGTCAAGAATACAGGTCAAGGCAAACCAATCCTTACTTTTTGCCTGCTGTGGCACTGTCCTTGACCTTGAAGCAGGTGGCTGGGTGGAATGAAAGGAGAGTTGGAGATGGACGTAAGAGATCCTCTTGTCTTGATTGAAGTTCTTGCAGGCCGTGTGTGTGTGTGTGTGTGTGTGTATATGTGTCCCCGTGGTTTGATGAACTATATGCCATCCCGTTTGAGCATATAAATATGATCAGGATGCTGATGGGTCAGGATGTGCTGGCTGATGGGAAGGTGTTACTCCCTTCAGTGTCTACACATGTGGTGGTGGTGTGGGTGGTGTGGGTGGCAACTAAAGCGGGCACCCTTACTATAAGTGACTCTTTTGACATTTTCCAAACTTGCATAAACTGTGAACTCATACAATTATATAAATAGCCTACTGTAGTGGGTAATTACAGACCATTTTGTGTTTACAAACATTGTATTTTGATGGTATCTATATCAATCTTGATTGGCAGGTGTCATAGGACTGATTCACTGGTTGTTGTCAGCCAGAATTGCGACTTCAAGAAACACATGGCTTTACGTCCGACATCCATAACAACAGTGAACTGTCATCTGCAGTAGACGTTGTGAATTGATGGACAGCTCTAAATCTTCCCTATCTACGGAATACGGACTAAGAGGACAATATATATGGGGTGTCTTCACTATGCTTTTGTAAAAACTTGAGAAAGGCCACACTGGCCGAAACGCTGTTTGTTTAATAAAATTCAGCATTGGACAAGAGTGTGCGGTATCCTCCCTACCTGCTACCTGTACCTCAAAACTTCTGGTGTGTGTTGGCTTTCCCCTTCAAAAATACATTTTGTCATTGTCAAAAACATTGTGTCATCATTAGTGTTAGTTGAAGAAAGCCACCTGTACTTAACATGTTGTTATGTGAAATTGTTTATTTTCAGAAGTATCTTTTAATAATTTATCATTACATAATCTAGGTTGATTTTGACACATTCTATCAGGTATTTTGTGTTCTTGGCTCACAATAGTAATTTTATGCATCTTGAATTCATTTGAGAAAAACTCTTGAACAGGCAAGTTATTTTATGATATAGCAGGCTAGGCTATGCACTGTGCCATTCTTTATGTTCATCTAATTACATAAAGGATATCAGTGGGGTAAATTCAGGATTTTAAAAGCTATTATATTATATAGGCTTTATATAGGCTTGCATAACTTAAATCTGAATTGGAATAGTAATTGTTTTTGAAAGGCTCAGCAGTTTTTTTTAAATTTCGAAACCAACTACCCACTCTGTGCAGTGTGGCATTGGCAAGGATTGCTCTTCAGAGAAAATGATTAATTCAGACCAATGCAGAACATGCCCAGAAATGTCAGTTGTTCAGATGTGACACATATCATATTGCAACACATTCTGCATGAATTCTCAGAGAAAAGAAAGCCGGCACAATCACAAGTAGCCTATTGGTCTGAAAAAAGGGAATCTTCTCCAACCTCACATTTTAACCATTGGGCCGCTTGAACCGCAGACCTGGGTGCTTTTTAACCCTTATATGGTCTTCGGGTCTGTGGGACCCGTTTTCAGTTTTTAGAGTAAGTGAGGTGATACAAGTAATTATTTTATCAAACTAAGATTCACTGGCCTTGACTCATTTTGTATAAGGAACGTGAATCAGAAGAATTTTTCTCCCTCCTATACCCCCCCTCCCCACCTTTTTATTAAATACAGGCTCCTGTGTGCTTATATGTTAGTGAAAGCCAGGGAATGAGCCCTTAGGTAAGCACCCACCGAGTGCTGTGAAGTGTGTGGACCTAGCCTGGGAGTTCCCATGCTCCTTTGCGCGCTCAATTTCTTTTCACTCTGCAAAGCACAATAAAGCACCATGGAGTTAGGCACTGGTGCTCTGGCCTGGCCGTTGCCTTCTTACACAGTTCTGCTCTCATTTCCCTTCAGTGCTCCCCCCTACAAAAAATAAAAATAAAAAAATAAAACATTGCCGCAAATGTGGTGCAATATTGCGGCAAACTAATTTGCATGTGAAAATATGACCTTGCCTTGCCGCTGCAAGTTGCCATCGCAAACTTGTCGCATATGATGGCACTGTGTGCATGTATATTAATTGAATCAGTTTGATCATTTCCTCTGATGTATTTGACCCTTTGTCAAAATTTGATTGATGGGCATTCTGATCAATCAGAACGCTAAGAATTGCGACTTCAAGAAACACATGGCTTTATGTTCGACATCCATAACAACAGTGAACTGTCATCTGCAGTAGACGTCGTGAATTGATGGACAGCTGTAAACCTTCCCTATCTATGGAATAGACCACACTTTAGTTGAGGTTTACAGTGTTTAGAGACAAGCAATTGCCTTTCTGCTTTCAGAAGTTCAAATATTACATTTTAAAGGAGACATAGAATGGAAAACCACTTTTACATTGGCTTTGATGAATTAAGAGAAGTTGTGCATGGTCAAAGAGCTATCATGAACATGAGGCATGGTTCTGCCCTCTTTCCTACATTTAGAAATAGCCACTAAATCATGAGCGAATTAGAACAAAGCCTATAAATGATGTCAAATAGCACAAAACCATTGCAGTTCAATTGAGGTGGCCAGAGTGAGGCGTTGTTTAGGCAAAAAACATATTTCAATACACATCTTAAATATGAGATGTTAGCTAGGCTTGTAAATTATCACTTGATCTTCTTTTTGACAAAATACAATTGAATATATTGTATTTTAACATCAGAAAACAAGGTACAGTACTCTGTTAATCCATTCTATGTCACCTTTAAAGTTAAATTGAAGCATTTTACTCTGACCAAAGCTTCTCAAATCAGAAGGGCAACAATACATTTTTCGTGTAAACCACAATAGCAGTTAATGACAAAAATTAGTTGCCTGTTTACCTCATTTGGAGGTTTGGAACTTTTTTCCTATAAGAATGAAAACTCATTTAATAAGCACTCTGTGTAGCCCTGTGTGTAGATGAATAAGTCAATTTACAGTAATTACACAGATGTATTTCTGCACATTTTTTTTCATTTATTTTTATTTTAAAATGTATGAATGATAAATTCTAACATTGTTTTTGGATAGTATGGGATTCACAAATACTGGGCATTTAATAGTTCAGGCAAAATAGCCCATTTTGGGGCCAAAAACCCCAACATACCAAGAGTCCCAAGAAATCCTAGTTGAGGAATTATGTTATATTCTCGTCAATCCGATATTTGTACCAATAGGTCTGAATAGGGTTATATTTTTTAGGCTGTTTAGAAATTACCATATTTTTTTCATTTCCCCAAAAAATTGGCAAAGCTTTAAAATAAGGAGTGGGTGGGATGTGAAAAAAATCTTTCAGAAAATATATGGTTTATGGGGTCTAATATGTTTCCCCTGGATGCCACTGGCCTAAATGTCACCAAAATTGCAAATGCCAAATGTCAAATGCAAATGCCAAATGTCTTAACTTTGGGATTTATTGTAATGAGTACCTCAAAGTCAAACCATACCATGCTATATGATATCCTGATGGTGTTTGCTTTCAGAAAATGTATGAGATATGTGGTGAAATTAGTTTCCCCTTCATGCTTCAGGCCAAAATGTACTAGTAGTGTACATTTTCCTCGAAAATCCACCGCATCCCATTCATTTCAATGGGAAATTGACTTTCCTCCACTACTTTTTATATTTCCTCAACTAGGATTTCTTAGGAATAGTATGTTTTTTTCTGGACATATCATAGAAATGATGATCCTAGCTAATTTTTTTTTTTTACAATTAGTCTGCCGAAAAATCCAAGTTGCCTAAACAAAGTTTTGCCTGATGGGCTCCTGGTGAAGAACTGCACACCAAAACATGACCTAGGCAATAAATAAACTTGCTTGGGAGCCTCATAGTCCTAGGTGTTAAAGATGGGCAATAGCATACTGTCAAGGTCAGTAATGTGCACTGGGGTCAACAGCTGAAGTTTGCCTCGTCCATAACAAAAATCTGTAATAACACACGGTGTCGGATAGATGGCGTGCAAGCGCAGACTAGGCTACTTGCATTTGTTTGGAGAAGAGAGTGGGCTGCTGAACTTCAGCAGAAAGGAGAGAACTTCAGAGTAAACCAATGGGTAAACCTCAGTGGTGGAAGTTGGAACTGAAGCTCCATTTTTAGCCAGAGAGAGAGAGAGAGAGAGAGAGAGAGAGGAGGGGGTTGGGGGGGATTTATGGAGTAGCCTGCATTATGTGAATATCAGATGCGGTTGATTTGCCTCCAAAACGTTTCAGTAGCCTACACAAGGAACATTAGACTAGTTGAAGGGGGAAGCCTGACACTAACAGTGGGCTTCTAGTGCAGACTGTTTGAGAAAAGAATCGACTTTCCACGGAAGCCTTCCCCTGAAGAAATCATTCTCATCTAGGAAAGGATTTAATCAAAGTAAGTTCATGTATAGTTGTAAACTTCTTTTCTTGTGTGTTTGCAGAGAGCTTGCCGTTGCAAGGCATTATATGTTTATTTTTATTTCAGTTTTTTTTTCTAAGATATTTTCATTGTTCATAGCACTTTATTTTTCAATGTTGTTGTTTGATACAGTAAGTTTGTAAGACTTTCTCTGTGCAATGTGTTAATAGCAGCATCTAACCAACATAGGCTAGGTTGACGGAAGACATCCGTTTAATGACAATGGCAGCAGAAAAATGAAAAACCAAAGCGCATTAATTTGCTCATAGATTCATTTCGTATTGTGTTTATTTATATTTTTGCAAACAATATAGCTTACGCTACGACCTAGGCTACAACAAAAGCGATTGGCTCCATGAGCGCATCTAAAGTTTGCGCATCTTTGCGCGTGACAAGAAACATCTGAGAGTCATTCGGTTCCTTTTGGTGTCAAAAGCGCCGCTTATACCTTCTCTAAAATCATATTTTTATCTGCCTGTGGGATGACACACAGTAGGTGGTCATAGCAACAACTGAATTATGTTAACAGTCATAATGACTATCGACACTTGTCACTTATAATAACAATGGTCAATATTGGTCTTGCATCGCCTCCAATGGCTAAATTGTGCTTAAAATAGTTTGAGGTCTTGAGGAGCGTGCTGGCACTTTTCGCCTTACATAGGCTATTAATGAAATTGGCTGAACCGGCCAAGGAAGCATGTCTCAGCAAAGGAAACAGCCCCAGAACATCTGGAGCAACCCCCCTTCGCAGGTGTCTGTATGGCCTCAGTTTTGTATAAGTTCAGCCTTGAATTATGATGATTAGGCCTACTATTTTACTGGAATTATAATTTTTTTTACACAGGTGAATATTATACTGTATATATCATTACAGGAGTAAGTTTCAGCTATAGGCTATACCAGAAATATTATTTAAACCTCTGTATGTTATGTATTTCCATGTTTAGCAGTATGACACAACTTTGTGAGACATGAATGTCTGGTTCAGGTTGGGTTTGAGTCACAGTGGGGTACAGGGAGCTCAGGAGATTGTGGGTGGCCACGTTGCTGCACTGGTCCTGGGCCAGGGTGGCTATTTCAGTCATCAGCAGGGATCCTAACCCACAAGCATGTGCCTAGGGCAATAAAAATTCCCTAGACTGCCAGTTCTGATTCTCATTGATTGATATGAAGGTTTAAATATATTAGGCACACACACAATAGTGAGTGCACCTATAGCACAATACAGGAATGCACATCTCCATGTGAAGATTTTATATAATTAATAAAATGTACACATGCAGCCATGTTCAGAGTATAAATATATACAGTACAGACCAAAAGTTTGGACACACCCCCTCATTCAATGCGATTCATTTATTTCCAGGACAATTTATATTGTAGATTCTCACTAAAGGCATCAAAATTATGAATGAACACATATGAAATTATGTGTTTAACAAAAAAAGAGTGAGATTATGACAAACTTTTGGAGCTGAACCCGATCAAGATGGTTTGGGATGAGCTGGACCGCAGAGTGAAGGCAAAAGAGCCGACAAGTTCTTAGCATCTATGGGAATGAATAACTCTTTAAGACAGTTGGAAAACCATTTCAGTTGACTACCTCTTGAAGCTCATCCAAAAAATAAAAAGAGGACAAAGCAGTTATCAAAACAAAAAAAGGATACTTCGATGAAACAAGAATATAAAACATGTTTTCAGTCATCTCACACTTTTTTAATTAAGTACATAATGCCACGTGTTCATTCATAAGTTTGTTTATTTTGTAGATTGTCACTGAAGGCAACAGTCATGAAAATAAAGTAAATAATTTAATGGGAAAGTGTGTCCAAACTTTTGGTCTGTACTGTATGTGCTTACGCAAAATGTAAATGCACAGTTTAGAGTTTATATTATATTTGAATCAACAAGTGCAAAAACACCAGGGCATCTAAGATACTTCACTCACATGTAGCCTAAAGAAGAGGCAACATTTCCAGTGGTGTGACGGAACGGAAAAAGATTTTAACAGAGAGGGCACACAGGCCTTCAGCTAACCCCTGAAAAAGGGGAAGTGTTTGCATATCCATATTAGTGTGTGTACTTTCGGGTGGCAGGTCCTGAAGGCTCTGCTGACATGTCTATAATTCCAACACTACACTGTGTGATCCTCAGTGCAGCTTATGCTCATGAGTAGTCTAAAAGTAAACTTCCCTTGCTAACTTTCATGTAGACTGATAAATGTGTGCATTGGAAAGCCTAAGAATCTTTCTCTGCTCTCTAAAATATTGGCTGTATATAGTACTGTATGTATTACTCTCACAGTCTCATCAGTCGTATATAATAAATCATTCTTCTCTTCAAATTAAGAACTTGTTTTCATGCCTCCTATCCCTGATTCATAATTCATTAATTGTTAAAAAAATCTACTTCACCCTAACAAAGGGTTCTTATGTTGAAGTTCAAGTTCAAGTTCAAATTCATCTATTTGTCAAACACCTTATCCTAACATATTGAAATGTGGGACTGCTAGACCCCAAAGACTAGGTAGTTGTAGGTGAAGAATAAGTAAAAATAAATATATCGGTAGTACTATTGATTACATTTTTACATTACTAATTACATACACTCTACGTGTTCTAAAGACATTGTATGCATAACATGAACAAACATGTTTTTTACTGTTTAGATTTTTCGTATAGCAGGCATATCCATATTAAGGAGTCTAAGGCTCTGGTGGAGGAAGCTTCTTTGAAGGCGTTTAGTATTAGACATAGACTGCAGAATCTCCTGTCTGAGTTTAGTAAGCTGAACGGGTAGTTACTGGGATGGGTGGCCAACTTCTGCTGTAAATGTCATGCATGATGGCTTGGAGATGCGCTCAAATGAGATACAAGAATAATCTACTGTATGTAATAGTGGCTCCAGTTCTATATGACCTTATCTGTTCACCGTCTCCCTCTCTTAACACCCCCCACCCTGGTCTCTCTCATATTCCACCTCCCTTTTCTCTTCCATCAGAAGAATGGCTCCTTCGCTGTCTCAGGCCTTTAAGAGGCGCTGGTGGATGGCAGTGACAGCAGTCATTGAAAACCTGCTGTTCTCTGCTGTGTTACTGGGATGGGCCTCCCTCCTTATCATGCTTAAGAATGAAGGCTTTTATTCACACCTGTGCACAGGTGAGTAACCACTTCCATGCGGAGACACGCTTACTGTATGTAGGCTACTATAACCCTCAGTCAAACTTATATAAGCCAAATCCATTTGAAGTAGGTTTATGTGGTACTGTAGACAGCCCTTCACAAGTCTCAGCTTGCACCTGAAGGCAAATCCTGTTCAATGTGTTCCGTAAATCATGGCTTTAAGGTCAGATGGGGCAAGCTTGGAAGTCAAATCCCTCACTTACTTTGTAGATGGGAGGAATGTGCAAACTCAGCCACTTTATTATTTCACACAGTACTTTATGAGAGCAACGGGTTCACAGACAGCACAGCACAGCACAGTACAGTATGTAGTCTGTTTCACAGGAAGCACTTGAAAGCACTTTGTTTCGTAATTCTTAAAAACTCATCCCACCCATTTTGATTCTTGGCCCCCTATTTTGCACACGCTCCAACCCCACCCCCACCCATCCTCTGTATCATGCCACCCCCCCCCCCCCCTCTCTCTCTGTCTTTCTCCACCTAGAAAACGACACGCACATTGGCAACCATACGCTGCTGGAGGAAGTGGAGTGGCCCAGCTGTGTGGAGCAGGAAGAGGTGCTCAATCTGGGTTTCACGATCGGCTCCTTCATCATCAGCGGAGCCACTCTGCCCCTGGGCATTCTTATGGACAAGTACGGCCCACGCCCGCTGCGTCTGCTGGGCAGGTGAGACCAAAAGCCTGGACTGTGCTCTGCATCCCAGGCAACAGCAGCCCATCCACATTGGTCTTCATCATCATCATCATCATCATCACTATCGTCACTCTCTCATTTTAAACAGTGGCTGCGGCCTAGCATGACACAATGTCATGTCACACATTGTCACACACACTGTTTTCTTGCAAACATTGTCTGTAGATGACATTGGAAGTTAGATATAATAACATTGATACATGAGTTAGATATAACAGTATTGATTGATGAATGATATGATTCTGATCATGCTGCTTATTGTACCTGTAAATCCTTATAACAGTAATATTCACTGTCTTTTTCTGCTTCTCTCTTTCTCAAACCCCCCCCCCCCCCCAACACACACACACACACACACACACACCCCTACCCCCATCTTCCTCGATCAGTTTCTGCTTTGCTTTCTCTTGTGCCCTGATTGCTGTAGCTGCATATAATCCTGCTGGTGAGTATATATGTGTGTGTTTGTGTGTGTGTATATATATATATATAGTTATCAATAATATAATCTACAGAACCTGTAACATTATCCTTGTAGGTTATTGTGTTGTTCACATGATCTGAAGACTGTCAATTTTCCCTCTTACAGTGTTATCCATCCTTATATTTGTTGCTGTTTCCTTCAACGGGTTTGGGGGCATCTGTCTCACCTTTACCTCTCTCACGGTAAGACTCAACAACAAATACACACAAATAGTCACCCACACACACTTGCTCAATCTGAACACACACACAGAGACACAAACATATACACATACATGAATGTGCGCGCACGCACACACACACACACACACACACACACACACACACAAGATGTACATAGATACACTCACCAGTAAACAAGATACTTCCGAACATATATAGCACATAGGAAGTGCAGTCTAAATAGACATACATCATCTGGTGCTTCATGTTTGAGCCTTCAAGGTAGAGTTACTTTCTTTGGCTAAAATCATTTCCCAGAATACCATGATTACTTCAGTGTATTATGTAAGGACAGAGTGTATTTTGTGTTGGCATTGAATGACAGAAGTTAATTTTAGTGTGATTATCTGTGTGTGTGCCGGTGCAGCCCTGTGAAAACATCAGGTTTATTGTGTGAATGTTTGTTCATGTCATGTCTGCCATATTTATAGATATATTTCTATTGTGTACTGTAAGTGCCTTGCTCCCTCAGTTACTGTTTCACATTCATAACTATAACTATTTTCATCTGTGGGGTGTGTGTGTGTGTGTGTGTGTGTGTGTGTGTGTGCACGTGTCTGTGTATGCCTCTATGTGTGCGTGCGTATTTGTTCTAGATGTTAGTGTGTTTTGGCTGCTCTAAGTGCAGCACATGTTGTTCCACCTCCCAGCCTTAAATTTTGGCACGCCTGTCTCAACCAATCAGAGTGCAGTCTTGTCTGCACGCCCTCCCCTCTGTCTGTCCCTCCCACTCGGAGTCAAAACACACAAGGACATATGTCTCATTCACCTCAGTCTTTCCATTTCTCTCTCTTTGTCTATATATCTGTCCATCTTTTCGATAGGAAGTATGTCCACAGACATATTTTCTTAATATATTTCATATACATTATAAGTTTATTTTTCTTAGTGGGCATTCCTATTACAAACTGTTTTAGGTTTTGACCACAGATATATTAAAACAACTTGGATATTTGTTAAATGTTGAAATTGAAGACATATTGTTCTTTGTGAGTGAATACACTCACAGATGTTGTCTATAGATCACGTTTTTCAGCATACTCTACGCTCACTGCTGCTTTCTTGGCACAGTGGCTTAGGACAAAGAGAAAAAGTCTGTGACTCTAAGCAGATGGTCACGTGTTTGAGCGCAGGCCATATCTACTCTAGTAGCGTAACTTTTCCATTGGCTATCTTTCGCTCTCTTTGTCCTTCCTTTTTTCACTCACCCTTGACACCATCATTCCATCTATTTGGCCGACGTGTTGTTTGGTTTGTGTGTGTTACCAGGCTTCTTAATATCACCTTCATGACTCAACTGGCAGCACTCACTGTCCATGTAGAGCAGAAAGACTGAGGGAGGGGGAAGGGAGAGGGTGTTCAGAGTTGCGGGGGACGTTTGGTTGAAAACGTGTTGTAGGGTGAGACCATTGAGTCAGGCATGTAGACAGGTACTGGGACTGTTTCATGACTTGCATTGCTGGTTCATATTCAGACAAAACTCAATCACTTCTATAATTTACAACTTCCTCTCCCTTAAAACTATGGAAAAATAGCTTTCCTTTCAGGAGAGAGTTAACAGACATACAGTACCACCAAATAAAGGACATTAATATCCATAAAAATGAAACCAGAAACTGTTTAGAAATGTTATAGTTAGTCTAAGTAGCAACATGCATATATGGCCCACATTTTCTCCCTATGGCGATTTTCGTTATTGACTGTTGTGTCTCTTTGATGGTGTCTCTTGTCTAATCATGTTCAGTGGCTGAGTTTGAAATGTCTCGTCTTGTAGAGAAAGTGAGCATGGGAATGGTTTATTGTATATATTTTAGGCCTCGGTGGAGCTTTAATGTTTTGTGTTTGTGTATGTTTGTTTTCTCAAACCCCAGGTTGGCTAGCAACTTCATATTCAGAAGCGTGTGATACCCCGGTAAACAATAAACAGTAAACAATATGTGGAAAGCAGCATGCTGTGGAAAATAGAGAGGGGAAAAGAAGAGGGGAGGGGGGCATAACTTTGTTAGAGGTCGTTGAAAAATGGGATGGAGGGCGACAGAAGGAGGGGGGGCTGTCAGAGGTGGTACATGACCTGAGGCGAACTTGGAAAGTTTGGTCATGAGGTACACGGGGAAACCGTTTCTCACACAGAGGGTGTGTGAGTAGATGTGAGTGGATATAACGGTGGGTGTGGGTTATTTGATTGCAACTTAAACAAACAAAACATGCTGTGTGTAATCAAAGCTTGGGGTAACTCTATTGTCTACAAAATCTTGAACTATTCGAGTCTATCAATGCAATTCAGAATAGGAGTTCCAAAATGTTCTTACGCTTTGGCCACACTATTAACGTGTTTGTTTAATCCTTTAAAACATAGAGCTAAACCCTACCTGCACTGTCACACAACTCAAATCCAGAATTAATTAAATAAAACAAACAAACCAACAAAACCATACTTCCTAATGTCTTGTCACATGCACATTAACTGTTGTCTTTTATATTTTCAATCACAAGTTAAAGGCCTAAAGTTAGCTTGACAGATGACCAATTGCTAGTTGACCTTAGTAGAAAAACACAGGTTCTGTGCGGGTTACAGCCAGGCTAGTTTAGTTCTATGTACTATGATGCAAAGTGAGTTATGCAAAGAAGTTTATTTACGTACAACTGAAAAGCGTTGGTGTTTTCATATCTTTTCGGATTGTGTTCACACAATTGTATTCAAATTAATATGGGGTTGACAGAGTTTTCAAATTACTCTCTTTTTTTAAGCATGTTACTCTTTTTTTAAGCATGTTAATTTGGACAAGAGGTGCAAATGTGAGAGAAGAATTTAGCATAAAAATGCTAAAAGTTAATCGTGCAGATGTTTAAACATACTGAAAGGTTAACTACTGTAAAGCAGCAACTTAAACACACTGGCAAGCAGCCTAAAATGCTTCCAAGATTTTATGCAGGTGTCAAATGCACCGCACAGGAGTCAAATAGGTGGGTAGCTGTTGCAAGAAGAGGTGTAGGCTGACAGCTGTAAGTCAAAGCACAAACTGATGAGCCCAATTGAGTTAGATGAAATTTGAGTATGAGAGGGTGCTATGTTGTTAATTACTTATTGCACAGTATATGTAATGCTATATGTTTGTTTTGTAAAGTGGGATAGGATACAGACCATACTGTAACTGTTGACAGAATGACCAGCTGAATGCCGTTTTGTGTTTGCATTTTGTTGGCCTGTGGAACATTTGGCAAAGAAACAGTAGGCTATTCCTGAGTAGTTCCAGAATACTGTTTGAGTTGTGTTCTAAGATCATGACATCTGAGTATTTACTGACACATGTTATGTCACAATGTGGTGATATTTGCCCCTCTACTGTTTACTGCGATCTTGTGCAAGTTTGATTTTGTTGTGTCTTGATAGGCTATCTGTGTTCTCTCTTGCTGTGACCTGGCACTTGGTCCTTGGCAGGGATGCAAACAACTTCTGTTTACAAGCATAGTTGTCACCTGGAGATTGTCACACACACTCTCTCACTTTCCAGTATCCAAAAAGGGAAGTTCAGGGGATGGAACAAAAGATAAGCAATTGGAAGGGAGAGTGAGAAAAGGAGGTGAAAATCTGCACCATGTGTCAAAGGAAAGGTGGAAGAATGAAACAAGCTGTTAATAAAATTCTGCTCTATACTGGCTCATGTGCGATCTAAAAAGAGGCAAATTTGAGATAGTTAAGAGTCAAGGCTGCTGTCATGTCTGACCACTGTCCCAGGTCAACCCTTTGTGCCAGACGTAGTCAGCTGTGCTCTTGTGTCTTGCATCAGTTACCAGCTGTTCTTTTGGCAATAATATCTTCAATACGCCTCCTGCTGATCAATTCATAGCACTGCAAATGCTGTATTTTAAACAGTGATAACAATCAGCTGGCTAATAGGCTCAAATTTGCAAGTGCTCCTAAAAAATGTCCCGGTGTTGATGCAGAGTGTTGCCCCCTGACTTACACCCCGAGCTCATTCTAGAGAAGGCCGGTTGTATTGCCTTCAAAATGTCATTAACACAGTTGTATTTACTTTGATTGACTGCCAATACAATCAGACGCCTCCCCCCTTTCACCCTCTCTCTGTGTATTTTTCTTTCTGTCCTGCCAGTTACCAAACATGTTTGGCAATGTCCGGTCCACCATCCTCTCCATCATGATTGGCTCCTACGCTTCCTCCGCAGTCACATTTCCAGGGGTTAAGGTGAGGCAGATACAAATTTTCTGGTACCCAACTTTTATTGACCAACCCTGATAATGGACAGTCTTCTGAGCTGAATGATCATCTCATTGAAGTTATTCATGAAATTGATTAATAGTTAGACTTGAGTGATGAATGTTTTAAATTGAATTGAATTAAAAAAAAATCAATGTTGCAAATACAGTATACTGTATGAAAAAGGCTATGGTCAGATAATTTAGGTAGTCTTTAGGGAATTACCCCATAGTACTTATACTAAATGTAGGCTAGAAACCTCTACACTAATGTATGGAAGTCTTCCTAACTCTGACTCAAAGCTATCTTTGAGCTGTAATCTGACAAAAAAATGTTGATTGTTTGTAAATACTTTACAATTTAACTGCACCAACTATACTACAAGTACAATCATGCAGCTTAGACTTGTAATGCTATCCATCTGATGAGAGTAGAGTAATCGGCCTTGATTTAGCTCCTAACGTGACTCTTCCTTTCACACCCCTCTCTCACACCCCCCCCCCCCTCTCTCTCTCTCTCTCTCTCTCTCCAGCTAATTTACGACCTGGGGGTGCCCTTCAAAATAATCTTCTGGGGATGGGCGGGTTTTGCATGCCTCGTCTTCCTCAACTGCTTCGTCAATTGGCCAGCTGAGTCCTTCCCTCCCCCTGAGGACAGTCGCTACACGTGAGTGAATGAATGGAGCGACAATCATGTTTGTGTCAGCTGGCAGAAAAAAAAAAACCAGCAGCGCTTCCGCGAAGTGCTGAAACAGCAGTTGGGCAACACCCTAGACATGTGGTTGTGAGTGACCTTAGAATAGAAAACAGAAGGTGTCATCAGAGATACGTGGGTCGAGGGATCTGATTTTGCTGTCCTGTAGTCCTGTGTCATGGCTGCCTTGTGTGTATAACATTGTAATAAGCTTGTCATAGACTGCATGACACAACTGCGATCTGAAGAGATTCACTTCCTCATGAAGGGTGTCATTCTCTCCATATGCCCCCCACCCCCACCCCCACATGCACACACACACACACACACACACACACACACATGCAGGAAGAAGGTTAAGCTGACGGGGCTGGTTCTTGAGCACAAAGTGACTGGTGACCGCTGCTACACTCATGTGACCACTGTGGGCCAGACACTCACTGAAAAGAAGGACTTTCCCACGGAACAACCCTACAGTAATGGAGCTCCACCACAGCAGTGTGAAAGTGAGATACATACTGATTTAATTATAACACACACACACACACACACACACACCATTTGGTGCTTTTAAATGTAGGCATCCTTTAATCATAATCATCCTTTAACTATATTATTTACTTTACCTTTAACTTTTACATTTACTTTACATACCTTTGACCATTTTACCTTCGCTCTCAGGTTCACCTCCATTCCGCAAATCAGTCTGTTCCCCAATCTTTCTCTGGAGCGTCATCACCATGGCAATGACACAGCTGCGTCTCATTTTCTTCATGGGCGCCATGAACAAATTGATTGAGTTCCTGGTAACCCATGGCGACCCTAATCGTAAGCAATAAGCATGCATTAATTGAGTAACTACAGCAACACCGACACACATTGCTGCATAGTCTCACTTTTGCCTTTTCTTCTCTTGCAGCCACAGAGGACATGGTGCTGGAGGCAGAAGAACAAGGTAGGCTACCAACAAATCTCTGACTTCACTTTTCACTGTAATCAGTGGTTAAAGTGGGATTTGGCAGGAGTGGGAACTCTCATTTTTTGCGTTGGCACAAGCAAAGAAAAATGTATAGAAGAAGAATGGGATGATATTGTTCCTTTAACTGAGGTGCCGGAACTGCGTACCCCTGCGTTCCCCCCCACTTTAACCCCTGACTGTAATGGTGACAACATGGCGTGTTATAAGCAGACATAGTAGTTTGTGGTCAGAGCACTATGCATGCTGTGGTTGTCGTGGATGCAGAGCAATCATGGCATGATGGGTATCCTGAGGCCCAACCTACAGTAGCTCACCTCAGTGATAGCTGGATGTTGTGGACAGAAGACTACAGGCTTCCTTATGAATAGCCTATTGAGATTTTTGCCTCTCTGATTTTTGCCTTTTTTGTTGTTCTCGTCTCTACAGTTAACTTCTACTCGTCCATCTTTGGCACCATGCAGCTGTTGTGTCTGCTCACCTGCCCCCTGATTGGATACATCATGGACTGGAGGATGAAGGAGTGTGAGGAGGATGCCAGCCCCCCAGAGGGGGAAAAGAGGTAAGGATTGGACAGCTATGACCACTAGTGGGTCAGAAAGAAACGTGTAAAACACATTGATGAAATGCTTTAGGTGGATAACTTTTCCCATACATGCATTCTTTGATGTTTAACACAATTCATTTGAAGGAGTATTTGTGACTGACCTCATGCCGGTACTTTTTTTTCATAGTCTTCCTGGACCTCCAAAACGGGACAGAAAGATCCAGAAACTGACCAATGCCATCAGAGCCTTCCTCTTTACCAACCTGCTGCTGGTCATCTTTGGCGTCATTTCCCTCATAGACAATCTGCCCATACAGGTTTCATCACCATCAAATATCATATTAATCTTACTGTCCCCAAATGACCGTAATTCCGTAAATCAAAAACTGGCCTGAATTAATGACTGTGTCTAAGATAATGGCCTGGGATGTGGTTAACACAGGAAAATAAACAAAAACAAACAATATAATAAACACTACGTAAAAAAAAGGAAATAAAGGCCCTGGCCATTATCGATGGAATTATGGTAAACAAAGAAAAAGTCACTTCAAAATCAGACTTGTTCATCTCTTCTTTTCTCTTTCTCTTCTCATAGCTACTGGCTTTTGTCCTTCATACTGTGGTGCGTGGCTTCATCCATTCCTGCTGTGGAGGACTCTATGCTGCTGTGTGAGTACTTAACCGCCCATTGAATTTGAGTTTAGTCTGTGTCTTTGGAATGTCTTAGGAGCGTCATGTTGCAACTTAGCCTAGAAATCGTACTCTAGCAGCAGCTAATAGATTTATATAGATAATACATTTGCTCAGCCAGTACGTCTAGCGAAGAGCCATAGGCACCTAGTAGCTTGTGATTGATCGGACACTGATAGTTTCACCAATCACAACACTGTGTTTACAGAGTGGTTGGGTGAGTTTACCCAAGAACAGAGGTCTTTTGAATTGGCATTGTTATCTTGTTCATTTCTCAGATTGGTCGTAGTGCTATTGTATTGCGTCTAGAAGCTATTTGAACTGAGTTCGGTCTATCGATCGTTACCAGACTATACATTTTAATGTTATAGTATAGCTTATAGTATGGTTTGTCAGGCTAGTTGCAACTGACAATACTGAGGGACTGGCGTCACATTAAACATTGTGTGATCAGATATGGATGCTTTCAAGTTGTGACAGTGTATTTTGTTCTTTTGCAGTTACCCTTCCAATCATTTTGGGACTCTGACAGGAATGCAGTCTCTGTGCAGCGCCTTGTTTGCCCTGCTCCAGCAACCCCTTTTCATGGCCATGCTGGGACCCCTAAAGGGTGATCCTTACTGGGTAAGACCACTGACCACAGGCAAACATGCCTTCAATCAGCACTCAGGATATTGTCTGATGCAGCCACTTGCTGACAGATGAATGATGTTACTATTTTTAGAAAGTACAAGAGTTGAATAATATTTCATACTGAACTCACTGCTGATTTACAGTTGTGTATTTGGTGTGTTGGTACCTGGAAAAAGAACAGCAATGCCTCCATCTTAGAAAAAAGAATAATTTAATTTGTAAATATTAAAGTGCTTCTTTTATTTTCATGTCATCAACAGATCAACATTGGACTACTCGCATTGTCAATGGCTGGATTCCTGTTGCCAGGATACTTGCTATATCATCGCAGAAACCTGGTCCGTATCAAGAAAGAAATGGAACGGGAGGCTATTGACCATTCAGCAGAGGAGAGGAAATTACTCAACGGCAACGGCAACTTTAAACCTCAGAGCAACGGGCACACTGGCAATGGACACGCCGCCAATGGCCATGCTGCGAATGGACATGCCGCCAATGGGGCACGCTGCTAATGGACACACCACTAATGGGCGTGCCAACAGTCATGAAGTTTAAAAAGACAATATTAATATTAGATTGATATACAGTAGCTGCCTTTTCAGTTTTTTTTCTGTAGACATATAAACATTTTTGTTTGTAGGCTTTGCACTTAGTAACAGCACAGGCTAACGTTTGTTTACCAAAACCTTTACTATACAATGCTTAACACCAAAAATCAAATTACTCGTTGTATTTTAGAGATAATTTAAAGGGAATATTTAGAGTGAATCAACCTGTAGCCTAGTTGTTTCATGTTGCCAGTTGGTGTCGGTAGGTATGAGAGAGAACATTTTGTGAAACATAGGCTAAATCAAGTACCAAAACAGCAGTCAACACTAACTGAGTAGGGCGTGAAGTTTGTTAGTTTAGTTTGTTATGTGTCGATATGCTGTTGTACCAAATGCTGCCGATTTTATGCCTACCGTCAGCACTTGGCAGCGTCAAAGAACAGGGTCTGATAGGTTTCGGATTTTTCCTCAAAGCCTATATATATTTTATTTTTAAGTTTTTTTATTTTTTACTTCAATACGATACCGTTTAACATTTATAATGTTAAAGTTGGCTGTGTCTCTATTGCTCATGTTTAAAAACAAGTTAGTTAGCCTCTTTGCAGGAACCACAAGATCAAAGCATGTGACCCAGGGAAGCAATTCATTTCACTTTGACAGCATGTTAATTTATGACCAAAGCTACCATTCAGATGATCATTTTAGCCAAGTTAACAAACACTTAATAATAGTGTTATCTGCTGTAGATGAATTGGGAGCTGGTTATGCTGATGGATTACTGTAGCTGTATTTATTCTAAGCTACCTCCCTGTCAAATTCATTCTCATCACTCTAAAACAGTTTTCTTTTTATTTTAGTGAAACAGTCATCCCAGGATTGTTTTCTAAGAATGTGCACTAGTCTCTCTCTCTCTCTCTCTCTCTCTCTCTCTCTCTCTCTCTCTCTCTCTCTCTCTCTCTCTCTCTCTCTCTCTCTCTCTCTCTCTCTGTGTGTGTGTGTTTTACCTCTGACTTCTACCCAGTGTTATTTTGTCCCATCACTCTTTGACCTGTCTATTCCTTTTTGTTTCATGTTTGTTGGTTGTTCCCTTTTTGTGAATGACCTGCGTATTTTGTCACATTATTGCGTCACTTTAGTCCCAAAATTTGATTACTCACCACTGTTGTGGCCACCCACTAGGTTTTGCCAAAGTTAGGTTTTGTGCTGGCACAACCACTTTTTTCATGATGCTGTAAAAAGTAGTTTTTTTTATTAACTTACTGAATGCTTTTTTTTAGCTAGTATTATTTTAGTATTATTTTAGTAAATATAGTATTGCTTGCCTCAAATGACTGCTTAGCTAATATACTTTATTTAACTTGTAGTCGGGTTTTGATGGTAATCCAAATATTGAGATGCAATGCCATAAACCTGAAGCAGGTTCAGCTATGCATTTGTCCAATCTAATGAAAATCTTCATTGTGAATGAAGAGTGCAGATAGGTTTTAGGATAATAAACACTATTTCGGCATGATCATTATATAATAAGATGAAGCGGGGCTTCATCCAAATACTGTCAAAATATTTTTCACACTGTCTGCTTGTCATAATAAATCCACTTCAGACAAGTAGGCTACCCTTGAGTAGCTAGGCCTACTGTAGGACTATGCTGACATGAAATAAAATAATGAACCTGAGTCTGATACTTGGGATAATATGAGGCCAAAATGTTGAAATGTATTATTATGTACAAACTTTTGAAAATGATGGAGTGGTATTGATTGGATAGTTCAGTGTTGTGTTGTTTTTGGATGCTTAGGCTATTATTTTGCTTCTGGTCCTTTTCTGGCGTGCTCAATTTTACTGATAAATGAATCGGTTTTTGTGCTCTTAATTGGATAGAACACAGAAAAATGTGACTGTAAATGCAATATTTTTATTAAGTGTATAATATACTGTATTTATGCAAATAATAAAAAATATCATGGTGGATCAAAAGACAGTGCCTAGCAGCTAATGTATGAACACATGTTTTGATTATATGGGATAGACTATGTACAGATTATGTGAATATATTTCATACTGGATTTCATTGTTTAATTTAGATGACAATGATTCATCAGTACTTTGGTGCTTCATCCTTTTGCTTGATGCATGCTGGTCTAATTGTAATAAAGGGGAATCCAGACTGCGTCCTATTTGTTTTTTCTTCCAAAATAATTTAACAAGATGTGCCCATTTAAAACACACAAAATATATACAGTTACCACTTGCAAATTTTTACAGCTATAAACAGTGTTGATCCTGAATACCTCCTTCCTCACTGTGTCAACACATCTGAAATCATTTAAGCATAATAAGCTAAATAATCAAAAAGTTGACAAACACACTGAAATTATTTTTATAGAGTTTAATTCCTATTACACATTGTCAACCTACCCATGAAGGATCTTCATCTATTTTCCTTACTTGAGGCAGAGCCTATTTGAAGTAATGCAAGGCTCCGGCAGTTCCAAATACAAGTGAGGGTTTTTTGGCAAAGTTCCCTCTCTATACTTGTCTGCCTTATGAGTGCTGATATTTCATCCAGCAGAGGTGTGGCCACACACACACACACACACACTCAGAACATACCATCACGTGCCATCTACTGTATGTTGTTCATTTCCTTTTACTGTAACTGCAACCTGATAACTTTCTCCTTCTGGATACCATCCTCACATCTGTAGTGCTAACAAATCAGATAATTACCTATGTACTGCAATTGTACAGTTTACAAACAACACTCATGATTTCGTTAAGTTGCTGATACAGATACTGACACACTGTAGGCTATGTGTGTGAGTGTGTGTGTGCGTGTGTGTGTGTGTGTGTGTGTGTGTGTGCACGCGTGTGTGGGTGGGTGTGTGTTTCAGGGGTGCTTGCCTTTATTCAGATAGGACAGTGAAGACTAAAAGCTATGGGAGAGATAGATGGGTTGGATCAGGAATAATGAATCACATTTTTGCAACTATCTAATCCTTTATTTTGTGATAATTTAGTTATTCTTTGCCTTAGAGAACTACCACAATATTTGGACATGAACAAATTTGAACCTTGACATTCATGTTTCATATTTGGGCCCTTGGAGATCACCATTAGCCCCTCAACCCTCTTCCCTGCTTGTACTGATGCAACAGGTCTACCTTGGATGACTGACCACCTAGCCTACCACACAGCCAGTGTGTGTGTGTGTGTGTGTGTGAGAGAGAGAGAGAGAGAGCAATCATTTACTGACCCCTGGTGGCTAAAATACCAGTGGCTGTTGAATGTAAAAAGTGTGTCTTTAGTTATCCTCCTTATTTGAAACAACACATTTTGTACCTGTGCATAAATATACAAATAATGTGTGTGTGTGTGTGTGTGTGTGTGTGTGTGTGTGTGTGTGTGTGTGTGTGTGAAGATGGGATGTGATAGGATTAGGCTATAGCAAAATGATAAAGCCTAAATGAGCGCTGTAGTTCAATGAATTAACCTGTTGTCATGATATAGCCTATGCCTAACAGGCTATAACCACTGGCTATAGGCCTAACCTATCTTAAATATAAAAAAGGAAAAGACATGAACTCATACTAAGGTCTTCGGTTGTCAATTTAGCTTTAGTTTAGCCTATGTTAATAATTATGGGGAACAGAATGCCACAGTGATCTTGTTGTCATCCCCTTTAAAGGGCATGGCCATGGACGTATTTTGCGAAAATACGTCTTCCTGGGTCTTTGAAGATGGTTAACCAATAAAAGCCAAAATGGGCATTCTTTAGCCAATCGTTTGCGTTTTTCAGAGGAGGCGGGACCATTTTCAACATTTTGTCCGCAGTGACCTCCGCATGTGCGTCCATACCTTTAATTGTGCTTTACGACAGCCGACGTGAAACCATTCACACGACGAATAGCTTTCCACCGTCCATCCTGAACGTCTACAAACGTTCGCTGTTTGTAGAAAATGGCGTTATTAACTCCTCTATTTGCGTTTCTTTATCACTTGCCACTGGTCTATAAATGGCTGCTAAAGCCGTATTATGTTGCCTCATTGTTTATGTCGCTTGCTTTCTTGATGGTTCGCAAGACCCCAGGCATCTGCGAACACCTATCGTCCACAAGAGAGGATGGGAATTCCTGCGACTTTGACTGGGTCAGTATAACAGTATAATGTTCGTCTTCCCGTACGCGTGGACTCACATTAAGAGGGCAAGGAATCGACATAACGTTAGTCTGCTATCAGTTATTATTGACATTAATTCACAAATCTGTCTGTTTTCAAGGAGGGCATCATGGATGGAGTAGCCTAATGTTAACGCTAGCTAATGTTAGCATACTGTTAGCTTCTACCATTCTGTCGTAGAGCGAACAAACATATCGGTGTATTGTGGCAGATGGTGGATTTATACGTTAGATTCTAGGTAATAAGTAGTACGATGTTGATCACTTTGTTAGTCCCGGTCGATATCTATTTTTACATGATACGCGCTAGTTGCAAGCTTAGGGCCTGCAAGGGATGGCAGCTAATGTTAACGCTAGTTTGTGTCAAGGATGCGGGACAGGTGCGTGTGCGTAACCTCACCCGAAACACTCTTTGTAACGTTATCTCCTGTTTCCATGGATGTAACTTTTGGGACAGACGAATACATTGTAATCGTGTTCCAGTTAAAGCAGTCCATGCTGTAGATTTGTGTAACGTTACATAGCATATTTCTTTTGGACAAAATGGATCTCTTGAACCGGAATGTGGGTTGTGGTTGTTAACGTTAACCTCAGGGATAAGATGGGTGCAGGGCACGCACAGCCCGTGTCATGTTACATTCTTACAAGACGGACTGATCTGGCATCTGGCTTAGCCAGGTGGGATTGTGTGCATTGTTTGTAACGTTAGTTAACCGATATTGACTTGAAGACACTTTGTAGGACATTTTTGTCATTACTTACCTAAAACTCTTACCGTAATTAGTCTGTCCTAGCTTTTCACTTCCAGGAGGTACTCCAGTAGTGACACATGACATTTGTCTGTAAGCTGCATGTTAACAGTTCGGCTGTGTGATTTTCTTGCAGAGAGAAGTGGAGATCCTCATGTTCCTCAGTGCAATTGTCATGCTGAAGAACAGAAGAGCAAGTAAGAGTTCATCATCATAACCAGAAGCATCAGCACAACCTAGGCGAGGGGTGTCAAACATGAGGGCTGGATCCGGCAGCCCTTTTCAAAAACCTTGAAAAGAATTGAATCTATGTGGCCTGTTTCCAATAAATTGAATGTGTCACGTTTCTGCAACACAATCTTGGCAAGTCCCTACAAGGTGCATCATAAAACTTATTGCAAACGGGAAAGGAATTCAAAATCAAGTGGTGGCACATAAGGGCTGTACTGGTGATGGTCAGAAACACAAGGAAATGTGCACGTTTTTTTTTTTTTTTTAAACCCTAGTTTGTGGTAGCGCATGTAAACCTGGCACGGCAGCCCTCAGATGAAAATCCTAATGCTTATGTGGCCCTTGGGCCTCAATAAAAATGAGTTTGACACCCTTGTTCTAGGCTGTTGCAAACCATGCTCAGTTAGATACGTTCTTGATAGGATGCTGATTGTTGTCACAACAAACATATCAACAGTGTGAATATCTTGAATCACAATGGAGATGTTTAGTCAACGACTAGTGCTTTCTCAGTTGTTGTTAGTAGTAGCCTAGATGTTTGGTTTGATGAGCCTTCTTGTGTATGTACGATTATTTCTGTGTCTCAGTCATGAATAGTGTAACATCTCTTTTTCTTTTTCAAATGGTCTCAAACATCCGTCATTGAAGGTTTGTTCATATGTGTGTGTTTGGTCTTTAGTAACGGTGGAACAGCATGTTGGAAACATCATCCTCTTTAGCAAGGTTGCCAATGTCTTCCTGTTCTTCCGACTGGATATTCGTATGGGCCTGCTCTACCTGACACTCTGCATTGGTAAGTATTGGATCAACCTACTAATACTATGAGTATTGTTTCCCTACTTTTCCCATTTTGAGAATGATCTCTCTCTCTCTATCTCTCTCTCCCAGTGTTTTTAATGACATGTAAGCCACCGCTGTATATGGGCCCTGAGTACATTAAATACTTCAATGACAAGACCATAGACGTGAGTATTGCAAAATCGTACCCCATGCTCAGGATTATGTGCAAGACATTTGTTAAATAAGGTGGTGTGTCTGTGTGTGTCTGTCACATGCACCACAAATGCACAATAGGACGTATGTTATCCAGATTTTTGGGATTCGGTTGGATACCGAATCCTCCTGTCTGACATTTAGTGAATTCCGAAACTGAATAATAAATTCCAGATAATTTATGACATGATCAGGATCCTACATCCCTGACATTGAATCATGATCAATAGTGAAGCTGAATATGTAAAGCTACAAATATTACTTTGGTCTGACAGTGATCCAGAATACTAGTACATTCTGAGTTACCTGGTAGAATCAGGGCAACTTTGTTCCTATGACACTCACAGGAGGAGCTGGAGAAGGACAGCCGTGTGACATGGATTGTGGAGTTTTTCGCCAACTGGTCACCGGAGTGCCAGTCCTTTGCCTCTGTCTATGCAGACCTATCACTGAAGTAAGAATCACTAACAAAGCCTTTAACCCAGGGGTCTGGATCAGGCCCTGTACATTGTTGATTCAAAAAGCTTGAAAAGAATTGAAGCTGTGTAGCCTGTTTGAAAATAGTTTTGTAGAAGCAATGAAAAATTATTGTGTTCCCACAAAGCAATACTGCCTGCTCCGCATGCAAAGCATATTGAACTCAAGCATGTTGTGATTGAACACAACTATGAAGTGCATTATGGAACTGCTTCTCGGCAGGAATGGAAGACAAAATCAAGTACTGATGAAGTCTGAGCACAGATGCTTTAGGTTTGTGGTGGTGATGGGTCAGAAACACAAGGAGATGTGCTTTCATTTTATCCTACAGTATGTGGTCACACATGTGGATGAGGTGTGGTGGCCCTCTTAGGAAAAGCATAATGCTCATGTGGCCTGTAATAAAAATGAGTTTGACACCAAACCCTGACCAATTAAAAGCTATAGTCACAGCAGCATAGCGACAAAATCTTCTTATCTCATCTCCTCCAGTTTGTGAATTTGGCCTATGCTCTGCTTGGAAAATCTCTGTACTCAGATATGCCTTAGTAGCATTGATTGTTTTAGAGAATGCTTGCAAATGTAAACAAACTTACCTTAAATATGTGGAGGGCCCTACGCTTAGTGTCCCCACTTACCCAGTGTCTTCTGGCATTGAAGATTGTTTAGTGTTTGCCAAAATAACTATTAAGCACTATTTATTTATTTATTTATTTTTGTGTAAATAGAAAGATGTAAGTATTTCAAATCTCCAAATCCAAATTATGAAATGTAGCCTATGCCTGTTTCAAAAGCCAAGAACAATCCAAACTGATGCATCACATAATTTGGGACTGAGATACGAGCAGTTTATTTTAGGCTTTTTTTTTTTTACGTTATAATGTTTGGTGTTTTAAGACATCGAGAGTAGCTGGTAGTAAATCCTAACAAAAAAAGCAATTTAATGACTTTAAAATATAACTGTACATTACAGCCTTCACCAAAATCTGTTGTACATCTGATATGTATTTCTGCATGTAGCCCGAGGCAAGCTTTTTGGTTTGTATTTTGAATAACTGTTTTTGTGCATATTTTCTGCGTAGGTACAATTGTGCTGGTCTCAAATTTGGTAAAGTGGACATTGGTCGATATGGAGATGTGTCCAAGAAGTAAGTGGTTCATGTTCATCTCATGATCATGCTTAGTACAGACATTTTCAAAGAATTTTGGATTAACTTACTGCTAACCTATCTTTGCTACAGGTACAAGGTGAGCACCTCTCCTCTATCAAAGCAGCTGCCCTCTCTGGTTCTCTTCCAAGGAGGCAAGGAGGTCATGAGGCGCCCCCAGGTGGACAAGAAGGGAAGAGCTGTTTCTTGGACCTTTACTGAGGTGCGGCAGTTTGAGGCACAATTAACATAATTGCCTTTTCTAACATAATTGACACATTTTTTTATAAATTGTTAAAGATTCCCACGAAAACATGTAGAAATATCTAAACATTTTGTCTGATGTTGATGTGTTAAACGCAGACTGTCTCGTCGCGGATCTTTGGTCCGAAGCCACCTTTAAATGTACCATTTTTCTTTGCTTGCAGGAGAACATCATTAGGGAGTTCAATATGAACGAACTGTACCAGAAGTCCAAGAAGCTGAGCAAGACTAAGGGCGAGAGGAACGAGAAGGCTCCGGACTCCCAGTTCCCACCTGTGCCTGAGGAGGAGGAGCCAGAGGCCGAGGCCGGCGCCCAGGAAGTGGAGTTGGAGTCCAAGAAGGACAAATAGGGGGCCAAACGTCTCATGAATGTGGAGATATCGCCACAGGACTGGCTGCTATTATGCAAGAAGTATTCAGTGGAGCGAGAGTGAATTTAGTGGTACTGACTGAGAAAACTAAAGATTGTGAATTCCTTTTTTTTTCATGTATGAATTGCAAATCTTTTTTTAAAGTATGTTAACATATTAATTTAAAGCCCTCCTTTACAGCTCCAGTGATGCACAAAGCTTCCTCACGGGATGTCTGTATAATAATGTAACTCTAACTCTTTTTTTTTAATTATTATTTTTAAAATAAGTAGACATAATTTAAGAAAAATCTAAAATCTAACAAAGCATTTCATGCTTTCTACCTCTGGTAGCATGATTAAAACAAAACAAAAAAAACAAAAACAAAAAAACAAAAAAAAAAAGCTGTCAAACCGAACAAGACTTTAACGCATAAGACTACTTTTTATTATTTACATGATACTACTGGTCTACATGTGTCTTGTTTTTGTTTGTGTGTGTGTGTGTGATTTCCATGCCATTTTGTTGTTACGTCTGCCTCATATGAATGGCATTAGTTTGAAACGGTTTATCTTACCGAAAAGGGACAAAGAGGCAGAGGGTTAGGGGTAGCACTGTAAAATCATATAACCCTGAATTCATGGTTCTGCCTAGATGCTTAACACTCCAGTCATTCCACAAAGGTCCTGGTGACCTTGTCATTCCCGAAACGGGTGGTAGATTTATCATCATAATTTCTAAGGCAGTCAATCAGACTCCACTCTCGCCATTCAACCACTCTAGCCATTCTATTAAGTTCCATGTTGTCTTGTTCTACACATTTCCTCCACTAAGGTGGTCCAAGCCTGAAAACACTGTGAGTTCTTGGTGTTTTAGCTTGCGTGTTTTCCCATCTACTCACTATATCATTACTATTTAAATAAAACGTTACTTTTTTTTGTCATGGGTCCTCAGGATGGATACTGTCACGTGAGTGAATACGGTTGGTTCCAACTCCCCTCCCTTACAAAACAGGTCGCTGTAGTGATGGAATCCCTACTGTCAACCTGTGCTTGTTTGTGCATTGTATGAGTGAGCCTTGCTTTTAAAAGAAAATACACAATATTGATTCTGTTAGTTTTCACCCATCTTCCTCTATGGGGACTGAAAATGGGCCGTGTGCCATGGAAGAGATGTTTTGTCATATGAAATTAAACTACATGCAGAACTTATCTTTTGTGTACATCTTTTCTGTTCATCCAAGCATACAAATCAGACATTAGGAATAATGCCGAAAGGCACATGATGGCAATACCATGGATAGTTTGCCAAGGAATTAACTTTCTGTTAAAAGGCGTCAAAAGAAAATGTTAATTGCTGGTTTCTAACCAGAGAAGTGTACTCATTTTTATTTTGCTTATTTTTGGTACTTGTCTAGCTGTTGTCAATAACACCATGTCAATAGACAACTGGAGTGGATGAAGTCCGTTCCCACCTCAAGAGTAATAAGCCACACTGGTAACAACTGCCAACCTTAAAACACTACAGTGGTAATAACATGCCCATGTACAGAGCAAAAGTAAATACATGGTTTCTCTTGCCCTGTGATTCACTATGCACCTGACTGGCCACTCTCAATTGGGGATATGTTTCCACACTCTTAAGAGTGAATGAGATTAGTTAGTATGAGAGCTACTAAAAAATGACCGCTAGATAAAATGCGTATTATTTCCAAACAGTGTCATGAGTTGTCTCTGAGGAAGACACTGAGTGCCTAAACCTGTGTTGATCACACCCAAAAAAGAAACGCGTGGAATACGGAGTGCTCATGGAATACTGTTCTCTTGAGTTCAATTGATTGAATTGGCCAAAGACTTGTTGCTGATTATTTTTAGAGAACTGATAATTATAATGCAATCCTACAAAAACACATCACCCATCCTTTTTGGGGAAGAAAATAATGGAACTGAAGAATATCACTTAACTACAATGCATTAAACAATACAAGAAGCAACAGGTAACATTTTAGAAACAGTATTTTTTATTACCAAGTCTCAACCACACACGCACATACACACACATCCACCCACACAGAGCTATACAGTATAATTCACTCCCATATTGGCCATGTTCCTGCCTTCCCTGCAGACGACTACTCCCCTCTACCATCTTGTCTGGCAGGTGCATCCACTGGCCACCTGTTACCGGTCCAAACTCCTGGATATCTCAAGGGGCAATGTGCACTAGGTCCAACTTTGTGGACGCTGATTTTTGTATTTTCAAACAATTGGTGGATGAATCTATAGCGCCCTGCGTAATGCCTGCAAATCACTGAGAGAACATAAAAGAGCTAAAAAAACAAAAACAAAATAAAAACTTGTATTCCCTCAAACCAACTCCAAATAAAAGTATTTAACAGTGGTCTTAACCAACCAAGACTGGCTGATATGGTTCTGGTGTCTCTCTACAGCTTGGTGAGTCAAGCATTTGTTGCAAGCTGCTGAATACCAACTGACTAGTTAGACTACAAAGCAACATGAAAAAAATAAAAAAAATAAAAAAGCAGAATGAGGGAAAATAGAAAAAGACAAATTGCATACTTTGTGGCAGACCATCAAAATGTATACAACGGAATCCAGAAAATCCAACCCAACATCAGGATGGGTTTCTGTAATCTAATGCATTTAAATGCTACATATCGATCACCATGGCGAAATGAACTTCTCCCATTGGCTGAAATCTTTATCTGTGTGCAGACGCTTTGTTAAGATTGAGGCAACATGCTCACCCTCTGTAAATAACAGACAGGTCCAATCGGTCAAACAAAGGTCTAGAACCGGTTTTATTTTTATACTTTTTTTTTTTTGAATAGCTAAAAATCCTGTGCTGACTAAAATCTCATATCAGCCGTTGTAAAAAGAAAAAAAGAGGAAATATTGATCTTATCAATAGCTTTATATAAATTCATATAAAATAACATTTAAAAATTAAATAAAATAAAAAGATATTTCTCCTTGATTCCCCAGGCAACTGCCCCAAAACACTAGCGGAGATTGGCTGTTCCATTTCGAAGCTCAATGCCAACCGTGTGCCCTTGCTCTTCTGTTCGTCCACTACTGATTGGTCAATACACAGAGGCAGCATGGCAAGTAGCCAGTATCACAGTGGTCCTAAATGGCTATAGCATGCCAGTAAGTCCCCCCGTAACTGGTGGAAAAAAAACCAAGGGAGCAAAAACATCAAAACTTCCTCCCTAACCAGTTGTATTTGTACAGAGCAGATGAGGAGTCATTTTACACACATTAAAGGAATCTTCTTGGTTTTGTTTCTTATAGAATGTTTGAAGAAAGGCAACCCACACCAACAGTCAAAGCAGTCACACCAACAAAGCTCCCACCTCATTGGAGGACAGATGGAGACCTGGATCTCGCAATCTGTGATTCTGGGCTCTCAAACAAGTGAGTCTTTCGTAGTCTTTAATTCACTGCAGCTGACTGTCTGAGCTGGCAAAACCCAGCCATTTTCAATACATATAGTCCTCCTTTGGAAAACAACATTGGATAAGGTAAGAGTCCACAGCAGCAGAAAAGATTTGGGGAGGGGGGGTGGGGGGTTGCTGTTGTTGGTGGGGTTATGAAAGTTAGTAAGAGAAGTTACTGTCTCCTCTATACGTGTGGGTGTGTGTTTATCCACCAACTGTCATTTTGTGCCCCGCCCCTCCCCTGAAGGTGAAGTTCCCCTGCAGTTCCAGCAAGTTCCAGGGAGTCGGCTCCTACTTGTGGCTGAGGAACACAGTCACTCAAGGTCACTCAGACTGAAATCTCGTAAGTGGTTCCACCAACGCCCGTCACTTTCTTCACCCCACCCCCAGGCTTGTGGGCGGGACTCTGAGTGGCAGATGTGCTGGGATAGGCCTGTCCAGGGCGGGTGGAGACACTGATAGGATGGGAGGGTGAGGAGGGAGTTGAGGAGGCCGGTGACTGGGAGAGGGATGATTTGGGTTGGCCGTTGGTTCGGGTGTAGGACTTCATTTGAATTTCGTCCCTAGGAAAGATAGCAAACAAGTGGGGAACAAAGAATAAGTGCTCTGAAAACAAAGTGGCATATCCAGATCAATAAAACAACAGCAATAGTGGCAGTCTCAAACCACAGACTACATAAGACACACTAACCCTTCACACATTATTACACACATTAACACATTACACACTTCACATTAATATAATAATGAATAATAAATAAACCAGATTAATCTCAACTCAATGACTCTGATCTAGGAAACAAAAAGCACCATACAATGTTTTACACAAGCACATTGTACTTAAAAAATATGCATTACACAAGTGCAACAACCTTGCATTTCATACAAATGCAATAATCAGGCACATACCGGTGAGTAAATAACTTCATGAAATTTGTCCTGAGATCAAGTTATAATTTCTTCAACAGCAAATTTAGTCCGTCAAAACTGACAGGTTTACTTTTGCAGTGACATGATAACTTAAAGTGGTATGCCACCATTTGGGGATATACCCTTATTTTCCACTTCACTAGTTGAAGAACTGGGTTTTACCTTACTTCTGTTCATCCAGCTGTTCTAGTAGTATGACGGTAGGACTTTTAACTCCAGTTTAGCATAGATCATTAAATCAAATTAGACTGTCAGCATCTCTCCTATTATAATCTTGTTAAAGTGACTAAGAATTCTGAGATTCTGTAGTTGCAACTTGTACTAAAACCATCACAAAATGAAAGTAATTGATTTTCTAGTTGATGATATGGAATAGTCCCTCCAAGCATTCAATGAGGGTAGTTCCATGCCATAGCAGGCTAGAAAATTACCTATTGCTGGCCTTGTTGGACTACAGAAGAGTCAGCAAAACTATCAGAATTCAGTCACCATTGAACAAGTCAGTAGGAGAATTGTAGGAGAGAAAGTATGAGAGATGCTAATGGTCTAACCTGATTTAATGATCTATGCTAAGCTATAGCTAAAAGTCCAACCACCAGACGCAGAGAACGGCTGGATGGACTGGAGAAAGATACAACTCAACTGTTTAACTCAAGGGGAGGTGGAAAATAAGCGTATTTCCCAAAATGGTGGCATATCACTTTTAAGCAACTCTTGCATGCCACTCTACATAAAGACGTTTTTCAAATTCCTTGTGGCTAGTTCCCACTCAGCTCAATGACTATTGCTTCCATGAAGGTGAGCTGGCTGCTCCTTTTGGACAAATCTCATCTGAATTTAAAACAACCAACCAAACAACACACACAAACAAAACAAAACACACAAACAAAAAGAAATGTGTTCACTACACAATGCAAAACCACATCCAGTCCAGACAGCAGAAGGTGGAACAGAGGCAGTCAGGTGAAATGTACAACCAGCAAACAAACTAACAAACAAACTAACAAACAAACAAACAAAGTGGATGGAGCAATGAAGCTGAAGAGATGAAATCAAATGAACTCACAGGAGTCTGGGAGGAGGTAGGTAGTAGTAGCAGTAGTAGTAGTAGCAGTAGTAGTAGTAGTAGTGGGAAGAGAAGGAGGGAGGAAGGAGGAGGAGCGGGCTTTCGACGGAGAGGAGAAAGGCGTTCTGCAGACTGGGGGGGGAAGGGTGGGGGTGAGGGGTAGGTGTGGGGGTGGGAGTGGTGCTGTGTTTGTGAGTGTGTGTGTGTGAGAGAGAGATAGAGGTGGGTTGGGGGGGGGGGGTTAGGGGGGGTGAACGCTGGTTGCTGAGGTTACTCACTTTGGAGCCTGGATGCCCCCCACGCCACCTCCGGCCCCAACGCCGCCGGCAGAGGCGGACGCCTTGCGCACCATACGGTACTGCATCTCGGCCGCCGCCGCGCTGGAGTAGGACAGGGACTTGCCTAGAGGCGGGGGGTGAGGTGAGCGGGGCGGGTGGGTGGTGGGCGGGGCCTCAGTGGAGCGCGTGCGGTAGGGGTAGGCGGGGGGAGGGCCCGAATCGGATAGCAGCGGGGGGCGTGAGAAGCGGGGGGCGCGCTGGCCGTGGTGGTGGTGGTGGTGATGGTGGTGGTGGTGGTGGTGAGGGCCAGCAGATGAGGAGCCGGTGGCGGACGAGGCAGCGGTGGAGGAGTTGGAGGAGGACTGGAGGGCTGCGGGCTGGGCGTGGTGGTGCGAGTGGTGGTGGTGCGAGTGGTGATGGGGGTGGGGGTGCTGGTCTGGGGGCGGGGGTGCGTGAGGCGGGGGGCTGCCGGAGGAAGAGGCGGCGCGCAGGTAGGCGGCGCGGTGCGGCGAGCCCAGCAGCCCAGACGGCTGGTGCAGCTCCACCTCCCGCTGCTGTGCGATCTGCGCCGACAGGTACGGCGAGCTGTAGCCCAGGGCAACGGGAGTGCGCGGGCGCCCCGGCGGCGACAGCTCTGAGGTGGCAGCCGAGCTGGCGGGCACAGTGCTGCTCAGTTCCAGGTCGGGGCTCTCGGAGGGCGTGAGGAGGCTGTCGTATGACAGGCTGCCGTTGCGTGGCACCACTGGCGGCGGCGGAGTAGTCTGATTGGCCAGGCTCTTGTAGCTGGCCGAGGTGGTGGCCTCGGAGGCTGCGCCTGCGCCCGCCTGGCCCGAGCGCACGCTGGAAGACGAGCGCGAGGGCCCGCCGACGCCCGACAGCGCCGTGGCGTCTGAGAACGAGGGATACGAGCGCCCGCCGAGGGAGTACCCGGGGATGCCCGAGCCCGCCGCCCCCCCACCAGAGCCCACTGACCTCTCAGAGCCTCCGCCCCGGTCTCCGACCCCACCGTCCAGACTGGGCTCAGAGCGGTAACCCGGCTGCTGGCTGGACTGCAACAGGGAAGAGGACTCCTTCAGACTCTCCCCACGACTCATCTGAGAGAAGGACAGGAAGACAGACACAGGCAGACAGACAGAGGAGAGCAAAAACACAAGTCAGATCAAATGAGGTTAGCCTGATGCACATCATCCTAATCTAAAAGCTAGAACAGCAATAAAAGAATGCAGAGACAGCACAGCGCCTTGAAGCACCCAAAACCCACCACAAGGGTGACCCACATCCTCCCCTCCCACCCCAACCAACCCCTCTGACAGCAAGGTAGTCCTAGGAAACAACAGGGCAATCTAGACGTCTACTACAGAGGGTTTCTGGAGCACAGTCACAATGAGGGGAAGGGTGTCAAGAAGGAGAGCGAGAAAAAAACAAAAAAACAAACAAAAAAAACAACACACGACAGGGGCCACATAATGACGATTACGGTCAGAGGGGCAGGGATTATGTGAAACGCTCATGTGAACATTTTTTAATTTTCCTGCCGCTCATCCCTGGAACACTTCAGACACTACACTGGGCTGGGATAATTACTAGAGGAGGCACGGTGGCGGCGTGGCCGGGAGCAACTAGATGCCCTGAGCCGTTCACGTTAATCCTCGCATGGTGCAGTAGGCATCAACTGGCCCCTCCCCCGAGAGGCGATCGAAACTCAGTGAGGAGGCAGCAGCAGCAGCGTTAGGGCGGCGTTAATGCCCCTGTAATCCAGTGGTGGGCAGCACAAACAACCTGCCCGCCTGTCTTCTCTCATAACACCCCCCCCCCCCCCCCAAACTCCATTCCCTCCCCTCCCCCTTTAACTTTTCCCCCATGTGGACAGATGGCTGTGAGGTCACCATGTGTTGCCACTCAAACAATAAGAGGTGATGGCATGAAAGCAACCCCCATCATCATCCCCCCACACCCCAATTCCTGGCCAGACTAAAACCATTAAAGTTAATATGAGAAAAAGGAAAAATGTAATCTCTTTAGGATGACTGACAGATCTGCTGTGCAGGGAGGGATGTAGTAAAGGGGGGCATGGGGGGTGTGTGCTGCATGCAGGGCATTAGGGAGGCTGGCGTCTGGCTGCTGTTGGATGGGAGTGCCTACTGAGGGGCGGCCAAGGAGGATTCACTACAGCTGGGTGGTGAGTCTGTGGGTGGGAGGGTGGATATGATGAAAGCTGAGCTTGAGGCACTGCTATATAGCTACAGTATGTGCGCGCAGGATAAAAGCAGTGAGAAGCAGTGGGAACCAGAAAGAGAGAGAAGTGGGGTGGGGTGGGGGATGTCAAGAAATTCTAAAAGGTATATAGGTAAGTCTCATAACACAGTTCCCAGCAAGAAGATGGAAAAGAAGTGGATGTTTCAGAAATTGCGTCAGAAACTGAGATGGGAATATTAAAAATGAGACCGCATCCCAGAATCAGTTTCTGGTAGATTTGAAAACTGTGACCAAAAGTGCACCACTTAATATCAATATAGTAAATATCAGTGACTGTCTTTTTTGACAGACACGAGACAAAACACAAGAAGAAAAGGCAGAAGGCAGCACACAGACTGACACACTTACAGACAGACAGACAGACAGACACATGTTAATGAGGACACAACACAAAAAAGAGACAAAATAATATGAGTCCAATGACAACTTACTGATACTGATCAACTGAAAGCCACTGAGTGATCAAATAACAACAAAAAAAAAAGGAGAAATTAAATATACGGCAGATGCATTGGATCAAAAGATAAGAAATTAAATTCAGAAATTACATGCACATGCAGTAAGGACAGAGATGGTTCAGTCAACTATGACAGTGAAAATAAAATTATGGACAGAAATACATGCAAACACATTATGCACAGTCAGACAGGGTTACATTTCACACTAGTCTCGGCATGTGGTGGAGACTCCTGGGCACTCGTGCAAGCGAGGCACTCGTACCTGGTTGGCATAGGCGTGGGTGAGGGCAGTGTGGTTCTTTCCTGGGCTGCTGTAGGCAGGTCGGTACTTGTACATGGTGGGCGTGGGGGGTGCTTTATTTAGCAGGCTGCTCTCTGTGGACAGGGGAGAAAGGGATTGGTCAGTGTGTGGCTGGTGGTGGTGACTGGTGAGTTTGAAGACAAGTCACCTTCATTTCATATGTGGGAATGGAGGTGGGAGTTTGTACGACTTTTAGGGTGCTATGTGAACTTCATTGTGTATAGTCAAAAGTGGATATAAATACCTATGTACAAGTGTGTGTGTGTGTGTGTGTGTGTGTGTGTGTGTGTGTGTGTGTGTGTGTGTGTGTGTGTGTGTATGCGCGTGTGCGTATGTGCGTGTGTGTGTGTGTGTGTGTGTGTGTACCTTCACTGTGGCTGCCAGGCCCTCTAGCAAGGCCAGGGTAGCGCAACTCTGGTTTGGGGGGAGGAGGAGGTTCAGCATCAGCTGACTGACTCTCCATCATCTCCAAACTACTCTTGGACTGGAACACACACAGAAAACGATAGAGAAAGAAGACAGAGACAGAGAAAGAGAGGGATAAACAGATAGAAACAAATAGAGAAAAGAAAATGATGTGGTTTGGCATGGACCTCATCAAGGTATTCTGTCTGACTTAACAGTAATAGACAGTGGGAGTTAAGGCTTCTTACCCGGTGCATGTCGCCCAAGATACCGTTGTCAAGCACCTTGGCCGTGAGCTGAGAGTCTGAGAGCTGTGGCCGGAGGAAGGGCGGCTGCACTGATACTGCCAAGGACTTCCTCTTCCTCCCAAGGTATCTGAGGAGAGAGGAGGGTCAGCACACCAATCAAATCAGTGCAGTTTATCACCCACTCCCTAACACATACAGACAGACAGACAGACAGACACAGACAGACACAGACAGACAGACACACACAACCAACCTTGGGGCCTGAGAGCTGCAGAGCACGTGTGAAACATTCCTCCAACAGCCATTAGTGAAGGGATTCACTCCTCCTCTAAACTTCCCGGTTACCTTTAGCAACAGACAGGGAGGGAGGGAGAGAGAGGGGAAGTGTTTGAGTCACCTGGATTTCTTAGAGAGCAATGCTGGACATGAGACTCATCGTATAAAATAAATAATAATAATTTGTAACTGCTATAAAACTATATATACCACTAATCTCAGGAACAAATCACTTGAAATGAAGCACAAGTAAAAACAACAACAAAAACAAAACAAGACAAAAAAAGACCGCCAACAACACACACCCCCACAACTTTGCAAAATGAACACCATACAACATAAACCTACCACCTTGTATGAGATTGAATTTTGCATTTTGGAATAAGCATTTAGGTATACACAGGATAAAAAGGATGTTTACCACTGAACATGCCACCAATCAGGATGGTGGGGTTTGGGAGAGAAAGCCCATCTAAACAGCAGAGCAGAAGACGATGACCTCGTCTTTTATTAGATTACAAGCCCTGTCTGTTTGCCCTAGAGAACACTGCTTGGTGTGAGGCCTCATATTTTTCCCGGATTATAAATCTGTTCTAGGAAGATTAATATTTTGACCCACGGAAAACACACACAGACAGACAGACAAGATTATACACCCTCGTACACCCAACACAAACAGTGACAGGACAGACGGGTCTAAGGCAGAGTGCCAGGCCCGTAGCAGGAACTGGCGGAGTACAGCTGGGTAGAACGTGGTGGTGTTAGGCGTAACAACACAGAACTCTACAGACAGAACACAAGATTCGCGACGGTACTCCGAGCACACCGAGCCTCATGTAAATACAGGAAACCAGTCGTGCAAGCACATCCGAGGTTGTTTAGAACCACATGCAAAACGTGTCTGGTCAAAGTGATGTCACCATTGACCTCAATGTTTGCGCAGCTTGCACAATGCTGGCCGTCCATTCTAAAGGATTCACATCCCCCACTCATGATATTAGGGTTAAGATTCCCCAACATGCTTAGTCTAGGATAAAGACACATAAGCTGACTTGACCTTCTCTTAAAAGCGAAAAAAAAAAAAACCCAACAAAAAAAAAACCCACATATGACAGAAAACAAAACAAAACATAGCAGAGGAAAAAGCAAAATAAGACAAAGTGAATCGCTGCCTATACCTGCTCATTGGTGGTCCTGCCTCGTGCCACCAATACGATGTGGAAGCCAGTGAGACCAGCCACGGGGATGAAGAACAACCCTGCCACACACATGACTGCCATACTGGAGCAGGAGGAGGAGTCAAGGACACACAACAAGGAGACATATTTGTTCAAACTTTCATACCATTCAGCTTTCACACACACTAAAACACACACGCTCTTCCGACCTAGGCTCTTTGTTCATCCTCTTGTATTCTTTTTCACAGTAATATTAACTGGGTTTCCATCCAACTAGCTGATGTGCATATAAATTATGCAAATAAAAATCCTCGGTTGGAAACACCTGCAAATTCGCATCATCCCCCCCAAAGCAAACACAAATTTAATTTGCTCAAAAGGTGAGGTGGATTAACTCTTGATGCGAATAAGGCATAATGCGATTACAAATCGATGAATACAGTTTAATTTGCTCATATTCACATTTACTGTGCTTCTGTCCGTTGACGTAGATCCAACTGCTGGTCGGAACACGTCTTTTAAGTAGCCCGATGTTCATTTTCACAGACATACATATACAGATTCTTGAGCCCAATTTTTGTTAAATGCGAATATGAAATGTGCTTGAAGGAAAAAGTTGAATAGAACGAACTTGGGTGACTTGAGCGATGAAAGAAAGTTAAACTTTATGCATAATGCGGTTCGGCAACTACCAAACAGAATACTGATTTCCCGGTATGACTTGCAGAGAAGCAGAATCAAATGTTTGAATGCTAAAATCGTGGGCAACTTTGCCGTTTTTGTTGCTGTGCCAAGCAATGTTTTTTGGGAGTCTTCGGCAACTATTGGACATTTATCGATTGCATTCTGAATGTACAGTAAGGAATCCTTTTAAAAATTCCTGAGTCCATATTCTAATACACATCATCACCAAAATGTAATGGCTCTTCCTTGGGCAAAGACACACCTCTGGTAAAAATTTCGTAAGAATCTATCCAAAACCTTTGCCGTAAAGACCAAGGCAAACAAACAAACAGAAAAATCCAACGAAAACATAACCTCCTCGGCGGAGGTGGTAAAAAGGATACGTGACAGCAGAGTGCACTTGGTCGAGCTCCTGCGTGTGGTAGAGGATGAAGAGCAGGCCAAAACCAAACACGCCCATGATGTGTGTGGTGAGTGACAGCAGGAACAGGAAGAAATAACGGTAGTTCCTGCGCCCGATGCAGTTGTTGACCCATGGGCAGTGGTGGTCAAAGTCCTGTACATAACACACACAGACAGTGAAAATTAGACAATTACTTTCTTCATCTTCCGTCATATCTTAACAGTTGGGGAAAGACAACAAACAGCTGATGAAGAACGTGCGAGCAGCTGCTACTTGGAGGCTAAATTAATTCAAGTAATAATTTGTCAGATGAGGTCTGTCTGATTCCTGAGAATGAATTGAAATACTGTCAGCGTATTGGCTGGGTGTTAATTTGTGCCCATCTGTGGGTGTGTGGCATATGTGTGTATTTTAAATCCACTGCATTAAATCTGGGAGCCAGTGAGTGTGGTAATCTGTTGACTCTAGGTTCAAAGGATGGTGTGTGTTTGTGTGTATTTACTGTACCTCCACACAGTTGTCACAGACGGAGCAATGGGAGCAGCGTGGCGGCCTGTAGAAACGGCAGGTGGAGCACCACTTCATTCGCACTTGAATCCCCCGGATCTCCACCGTCTTGTAGAGGGGAGCCCGGAAGTCATCCTCTTTGTCCTCATCCTCCTCAGCTAATTAGACACACACACACACACACACACACACACACACACACACACACACACACACACACACTTCTTACTCTTCACTCATTAAAGACAAAACATCACTCCACTCTAAATACTAAATCAAAAGCATCTGTCTATTAGTCCAGAGAGAATGCTACAATGTATAGAGACAAAGAAACAAAAGAATAGATAGACAGACAGGCGTTGGCAGCTGGCTACCTCTGGGGAAGATGCCAGGGTCCATGAAGGTGGCCATGCAGAAGTTGGCCAGCACAAAGAGGAAGATGACACCATTATAAATGGGCACAGCAACGGAGAATTGGTCTGACAGCCACGGACACCTGGCCAAGAGAAAGAGGGAAGGAAAGAAGGAGAGGGAGAGAGAGAGAGAGAGAGAGAGAGAGAGAGAGAGAGAGAGAGAGAGAGAGAGAGAGAGAGAGAGAGAGAGAGAGAGAGAGAGAGAGAGAGAGAGAGAGAGAGAGAGAGTTGAGTTGGATTTGTGTTGGCCTTTCCACACCGTTGAGAGAATGTTGGGTCTCTGCTCTTAATGACCTGAACTGCTGAACTAGAGTTTGATTGACAGGTTGGTCTGTCTCAGTAAGAAAGGAAACTAATGCTGCCTGTTCACAGATGTACCCGGTGTAGGTTGAATGCGCCAGGCACACAGGAACAGTGACCACAATTCCATCAGACAGGTGTGAGGAAACATGACTAGGCAGGGGGCAAATACAGAGGCAGGGTAGGGAGGCAAAATAAGGAATTACAGGGAAAAATATATATGGAAATAAAAAAATAAAAAACTGCTTAAGACTGGCCATTCTCAACTTAATTCATATGGACACTCCATGGACAACAGAGGCTGACAATACAGAGAAAGCAAAAGGAGGGGGGCAGAGAATGACTGTGTTTTTTTCTATGGCGTCAGTGACAGATGTTGGCCTATTTTCTTATTTTTTTCAGAACTTAATCTGGAGGATAAACGAGAAGTGACAGATCAACAGGAACAAATGGAGAGAAAGAGATGGGAAAGTGTCAAATTATGTCTACATATGCATCAGGGACGGCTCTACAGTTTCTGTGAGGACACTTGTACATAATTTATATTTATGAAGTCTTCTACAGCTAGCTCTCACATGTTTGCATTTTAACTATGTGATACAAGATCTACTTAGTCCAAAGTCATAGTAGAGTATGAAAAATACAACAATGACAAAACATAATAAGTCAATACAACTGAAAATTGTGTTGTCTGTGAATGAGAGGGTACTGTGATTTATGTATACTGACAAATTATAACAAAAGTCTGTCAAAAAGAACTGATTTTCTCGCCTGCTTCAGGTATCCAATCACAGAACAAAAAGGGACTAGCACGGCGCTCGATTGCATTTTACGTCACGAGGTGGCTCTGGTATTGGTTCTGAGCTATGTACAGATGCTATGATAGACATTTGTGGCATTCAATAAACGGCTCTGGACAATCGTCAATGACGCTTCCGCTACGAGAAAAGCAATAGGTGGGTCTCCAGACTAAATATCATTTGTGATTATTTACTTTGTGCGATAGCCAGGCTAAGCATGTCCAGCTGCAAGTTTTAAGCCATAGTTTGCATCATGCTTCAAGTTTTAAAAACTCCACAGTGTAGACTATGCACTTGCATAAAACAGATTAGATTCAAATGGCAAACACAAGATGAGCCGCAGCTATCACAGATGGATCTTAAGAGGTACATGCATTTGCTGGGTGTTGATATAATGAGCCTATAAATCCGGATAACCGAATAAATCCGGAAAAATCATCTGTGAACTTCAAAATCACAAAAAAATTGTTGCACATGTTGTTGTTGCAGTGTGGTTGTTGTTGAGTTCTAGCCATCATTCTTGGTGTGAATGTCCTTAATATTCTTCAAAGGAACACCAAATTATTGGATTAAATTATTGAACACTGGAAATAATATTTCAGTATATTCCAGTTATGAGTATTGTTAGGATAGGTTACTGTAGGTCACATGGTAGGGAAAGCAGTGACTATCAGGCAGGGCTTCAGTGCTGTTGCTACCTGTGGCTAATTGGTTAAATGAGCACCTGACTAACAATCAGGACACATAATTATTAGAGGCCTGCTGCTCGAGAGCAGGGCATTTTGGTCTCCTCTGAGTTTACATGCCACTCGCGTGTTTGTGGCATTTGGAGACCGTAACAACTATTTTCTGTTGAACCTTACATTTTTGGGGATTTACCACCACCATAACAAAACCTGAACTAACAAACAAATGCTTGGGTTATCTGCGTGGACCTATACCAGGCAGTGGGGGCCACTTGTAAGAGACCTTACACTGGAGCTCCGCCAAGCTGACACACACACACACACACACATATTTCATCCACACACACATGGGGGTCTTACTTCCACATCTTAACATCACGTAGGGCCAGTGCACACATTTAGCTATGGGTTTGAGGTACTTATGTTATGTTGAGGCTGAGACTCAGCTGTTTAGCATATGCCTAGACAACACGACTTAGATTAGTTACCGGGTGTCACGCCTTTTCAGTAACAATCTCAACAGTTACTGTATGCATACTGTGTGTCTGTTTTGACAGCAAAATAAATTACGTGAATGAGCTTTTAGTAACAGCAAAACACAGAAGAATGCTCTGCACAACAATGTATGGACAATCTCTGGTGTCCTGTAAGTGCACAGTAGTCTGAGAGGACAGTAGCTAATGTTACTCACGTAAAGCAGAAGAACAGCGTTGTCGATCCCACCAGGAAGAAAGTCGCTGCAGAGACGGGCACATAACGGCTTGGCCGGAAGGGTCGGTGAGGAACCGAGGCGTGTGGCGGGGGAGAGGGGCCGGCCACACCTCCTCCACTCTTACTGCCACCCGCCATCACCTACACCTTGCCGAGCAGCGCCCCACACACACACACACACACACACACACACAAAGAGTGTGCGAATGGACTGAGGAGAGAGATGAGAGGAAGAACGAGGCGCTGAAGAAAGGCAAACCAAAAAGGTTAGCGAGGGAGCACAAGTCGTCTCCCTCTACATCGGCTCGGGGGCTTCAGCATGGCCAACAGATGGGATGAGTCAAAGGAAGAAGAAGCAGAAAAATAGAGAAAAATATATAATACGCCCCCCTCCTTTTCCACTAAAAATATCAAAGCTCTGGTCTGGGAACTTTCTTGAAAACTAAAAGTGCCCCTAACATGTAGGACTTTTTTTGTGGCAATGCTGCTCCTTGGATTAGGTAGGTATTAGAGTTGTCTTTTGAACCACAGAGTTCTGTAAGGAGCTGATCCAAGGATAACTGACAGACAACAGAGCTGCTTTAATGGCTGATACACTTGACACAGACTGTTTTTGTTTGTTTGTTTTTTGGTGACAAATGCACTCAAGCAAGCTAAAAGCAAAAAAAGGCTTAGGTGATAAAAGAATAGTGCAATGGCAATTGATATTAAAAAAATCAATATGGCTTAAATTAGAATATTTTGGTTTTAAAAATAAAACTGAGGATAACTGATACACGTAGGCAAAAAAATGAAAGTTACTGAGGCCTTAACTCTGGATTGACTCAGCCTTCCTATTGCGTAGGTCTACAAGCATTAGGAACCCATGTCAATCAGCCAGTAAGATGGAACGACAATTGTCAGTGTCACACCTAGAAGTACTGTGTCATGTACGGCACAGCAATTCAAAACAGAGTAAAAGGGCATTGAGTTGGTTGGTTCTGCATGCCACTTAAAGTACTAACATGAGCAATGATAAACCGGTGGAGCAGGGAGTGAAGAATGCTAATGGTAGGCTCTGCGGTGCTATCAACAGCACTTGGCTTGGGCAGATCAGGGGCTTTGACCCGCAGGAAAAAATATTTGGTACATGAAAACCACAGATGGAGATAGATGCCAGAAAGAAGCAGGAGAAGCGGGAGAGTACAAAGTAGAGAAAGAGAGAGACTGGGAAGGAGAGAATAAGAGAGAGAAAGAGACAGACTATAGACTGAGGGGCTTTGGATGTTCGGGGGTGTTTTCAATTCAGTCTGTCTGCAACTTGAGAGGTAAAATTGGGTTTAAAAAATAATAATTAAAAAACAAGGCTCAGTCATTCAAAAAAACTGTTTTGGTGTAAACAACTGGTCCAGCAGTTGGAGCGTCTATCCATCTTTACACACTGAAATCAGGTCAAAGGCTCAATTCCAGTCTCTCAGTCCCCCAGTAAAGTAAGTGGCCCGGAAACCTCTAGCTCACTTCTGGATTGATCCCAAGTTCTGCTTGTCCGATGATGACTCATTCCCCAATCCAACAGGTGGGGCCGTGACAACCAGACAAGGCCCACAGCCGCAGCTCTCGGAGGCAAAGGAGAGGAGTCCAGAGCTTTTTTGAAGACGTAGGCGCGCTAACAGACTGTCATTGCTCATCCAGCCTTAATGGTGGGCAAACACAGGATAGCCGGTGCTTTGCTGGGGAAAAAAAAGGCAAAGAAACGGATGGGTAGCTTCTGTTCACTGCTTTCTGTCACTAGCCCACTCCTCACACAGAATGTCACTGGGGGGATTGCTTATGTAATCAGCTGGATAAGCCAACTTCTGCATGAACACCCACAGTCATTCCAACACCTCCTTGGCCCAGTGGGTTAAAAAATGTGAACTTAAATGGGTGTCAAGGTATCCGCTGGGTGTCAAGGTATCCGCTGGCACTTTCCGTGTGTGTAGTAATGAGAATGTGTGAGAGCGCAACGGAACTAATCCCTTAAATGGAGCATAAGTCCAACAGGTCACCACGGTGCAGTTGTGAGGATGCCACAGCCTGACTGTGGAGATACACGCTCTTCCGTGACTGGGCCAAGTTGCTGAGAGGCACTCCTGTAGAGAGGGAAAATGGCAATTAGGCTCAACATAAAGAACACGGCCATTACATAAATTAAATGAATAACATCCATTAAATCCAATTAATACAATAATGTTCAAAGTTGCATTTATAAATATTTTAAAACTTCTATGACAGGTCGACTGGTAGACTGGTAGTCTTAGACCATTAAGGCGCAAAGTAAAATGCCATAAACCCCACATGTTTCAAAAGGTTCTAATCTAAAAATAGAAAATGATAATGGATCTATATTATCCTATATCTAAGGAGTAGAAATGTTCCAAAAGTGTTGATACTATTGTTCACATGATCTATTTGCAGAAACTCTGTCCCTGATCTGTGCTTGAGGCACACCTGTTTACAATCAGTCCTGTCTGAAACACTCTTGATTAACCAAGTTATGCGAGGTCAGCTAATCAAGATCAGTTTGCAGCGATGGGAGAGGGGGATGGGGTGGGCATGCTGAGCATCGGATACCAATGAACTAGAGCAAAACAACAGGGATGCATTTGACAATGCTTTTGAGTAAAAAAAAACAAAAACAAGTATGTCCTCCTATGAATACATATTCTTTTTATTGCAATTAATTGTATTCAGACCTTAAAAATGTCATTTAATGAACCAGAATAATTTCAATATTAAAATCAGTATCAATGAGCCAGTCACTAATAGTCCAATAATTGAGATTATTATCATTATTATTACGATGACTATTATGATTATTATTTTTCTAATCCGTCTTAATCTATTTTTTTTTTTTTTTTTTGTGACAGAGCACTGGTTAGTATGCTTTAAAGTAACACTCCAAACAAAGTCCAGCTGACCTGGGTGACAACCTGCTTTACAGGTGTTTTGCCCTCTAGTGGGACAAGCACATTGTATCAAACTGCAACAAACATAAATGTGACAAAGCGACCCAAAGTGGGGGGGGGGGGGGGGGAGGCAGGTCTTCCAAAATGAGATGACCGTGGTCCTTCTATTTACAATGCCTAGCATGCACTTCACACAGGATCTTGTTTCAAGTAGAGCAGTGCTTTAATGTTACGGCAGCTATTGATATGTGGAAAAATTGTGTGGCTGCATAAAGTTTTCTACAAAAGGTTTAGACATTTCATTGAATAATGCAAACACAGAGTGGGAGGAGAGTTCGATTCATATTATGTTTGACTGTTATGAAGCCAAAGGTGATGCCAATGATTGGGGAGTCAAAATCTGATCTATCTATCTAAAAGATCCAGGTGAGCTAAAAGATTTAGCTCTCTAAAGGAAGCAGGAATTCCCATCAGTACTGGTCATCTGCTGTGAACAAAGTCCAACTTCACCCCCTTTTAATTGAAAGCTAAGGTTGTGCTCATAAAAGTTTTGTTAAAGGCTGTTATAGGCTACATTGTGATGTACTATGGTATTGATACACTGCTGTTGGAGTGCATTCTGTTTTGGTCATCATTCTAAAACAACATGTATTGCAACATGATGCTGATACTGATTCATGAGATTGCATCTTGTAACCGCTGCCAGCTGTGATAAACATGACAAACCTTTGGTGACAATGCAAACAATATGTGATGATGACCATCACTCCTCAAAGAAGGTAAATTACGATAGCAAGGCTAATCTTTGGCTTCCCCATAGGCTACTTTAAGAAATTGACTAAGAACTACTAGCCTATAATCTCACTACACCATGTTTTTGGAGCAAGTAGGCTGGAGTTAGTGAAGGAGAAGTAGGCTAGGCTGTGACCCAGTACAATCTCAGTCTCATTTCTCACAGGCCACTACAAAGGCACCGAATGCACATCTGACCGTGAGGTTGTTGAACTGCCCTATCGTGGTTCTACTGAGATTGACACAAGATCGGTGGGCTTGTTTGAAGACCAGGAAGTCACACCCCAAGAGACTGGAAAAGACCAGGCTGCAGAGGGATTCAGATTCATAGGATATTTTAAGAAACTATAGCTTGACTGCATGGGCCTTTAACTTGTGGGGCAACACTTTGATGTATCAAATAGAGAAATTACAAGATTTCAACAATTCAGTTCAGCAGGACAATAAACAATCATAAGGGAGGCACTGGTTTCTTGAAACTGATAATTTAAAAAACATTCCCTCCTGTTTAGAAAATGGATAATTTCGTTTACGCTTCCATATCAATTAGATTTGGAATTCATTAATTCCATTTTAGGTTACCTCCTTATATTTATGCCAATCTACTTCTTGCTCACAATTTCCAGCTTTAGGCCTAATTCACTGTCCACCTACTGCATTATATCACACATATGCCACAAGCTTTAACTTAGAAATCCAATGTTATTCTTTTGTTAAATATTTTAACGGGTGAAATGTTTTTTTTTTTTTTTTTGGGGGGGGGGGGGGGTACTTTCAACTTTGCTACAGTACATTACAGATTAGTTAGGCCTAGGTGGTAAATGTATTTAGTGCCTGGACAAATTAATGTACATTATTGATTCGAAGATGAAAGAGAACTATCATTCACTCATCACTAATTGCAATCATACACAAATCTAACTTTCCAATACAAAACATGGAATCAAGCTACAATGTAATATATTTTATAGCTTTTAAATCTAAGCAGATTCTAGGCTACATCAAAGATCTACAGAACCATCTCATGACACCCCTTCTCCAGATTCCTTTAACTATTCCCTTTTTGACAAGCGCACTTGCCATTGATGCAATCACCAGGATATGATCTGACAAAGAACTCCATTATTTTATTACACTACTGTTCTGCTCACAGCTGACTATGACCAGTTAACCAGGCAAAAGAGAGTCCTGTAAATGTATTTCAAACAAAATTGCCCCAAACCACTGTCTCTGGACATCCATGCAGCCCTGAAGTCATCAAAGGCCAAACCAAATTTACCATGACAAAGTATTGGTTCGAATTCACTCAGTGCAAATAAAATTTCCATGGCCAGTTCCTTTTCAATATCAACTTGCATTACGGTCACTGTTAAAGCCAGGGACGGTTTCAAAATTTCGTCTTCGAAAAGTTAAGTGCTCTGGTAACGTTAGCTATGTGCTAACAGTTGCAAGGGAAAACCTCACGGCTATAACATTAGCTTTCGCTTCGACAAGGTATCCAGATACACCGCGAAGAGGGAACATTTACGATGACCATAGTTCCAACTTCATCAAAAGCATACATATTATGACCACTCCTATTTGGATTCAGAGTATATTCCGATGGTGGTTTGATAGGTGTTTTTTTTACCAACAGCTAACGTTTTACAGATAACATAACGTTAGTAAAGTGTATTCGACAAACGATTGAAACCATAACGACTCCGATGTATATCGCGTTAAATATTATTCACGACCCCTTAATATTATAGTTCCTAGTGATTCATCTACTTGGTATGAACCAGACGGTCTATGAATTTAGGGTGTGTTTTCATTGCGGCTACAAATTTCATTAGGCCAAAAGACTAATCCTCGGATTTCCTTGGTCGGCTCTCTCGGAAGACTGGTTCCCACCTCGAATATCCTTATGGAAAAGACCGATGTGTCAGTTGGGCCAGGATGGAGAAGGCAGATTCAGTTAGATATCACTACGACATTAGCTAGCGATACCAAAAATGCCTCACACAAGCAACGTTTTTTGATTGTTAACGTTAGCATTTATTGCAAACCAAATTGCATCAATGCTATCGATAACTCAGATACTGATTGACAACCAGCATTACGTCAACGTTAACCTAACGAATAGTAGCTAGAATCTACTTAGCTGGCAGATTACGCTAGGTGCAGTTAACACGGTAACAAAAAATAAAGGATAATGTTACGGGTTAAGTTGCCGGTGCTAACGTTAACTAGTTTTCCTTTCATATTCACTTGCTAGCATCACAGTATCAGACAACATTATCGATATAAACTACTAGTCATGGGCCAGTTAATCGACTAACGTTAGGAGCTGAACGTCAACGTTAGTCAAGACAGTGACACAAAAGTGAACTAAGAATTTCACGGCAGTAGTTCTAGTTAGAACCTAACACTAGCCTTGTCTAAACGGAGACAGTTGGCAAACGTTTACATCGTTTTTATCATCAATTTGATAACGGGTAACCTGACGTTACGCTATCTTTACAGATCATGACAACGGCCGCACAAACCGGCTACAGTTTCCCAATTTACCTCATTTTACAGGTAAAATGTTTTATAATTTCCATATCATCCAGCTGTAATGAAGCTAACGCTTCTTAATAGTGCACGTTGATTTCAACGTTAACGTTACAGGACAGTAAGCACAAACGTTTACATTAGCCATGCATCCTGCACTGAGCAATTATCAGTTTCCTCGAGCAGTGATGTTAGCTAATGCTGTTCTTGATTGCACTGACAGGTAAAATGCACACCAGGTAGTTAAGTGAATAATGCAACGTAATGTTAAGTTGATCAAGTTGGCTAACTATGTCACAAGCAATAAACGTTACTGTAACTGTACGTTAACGTTTGTGTTCTCACCAATTCTTCTCACGTTACGCCGCCTGATGGAAACAGGAATTGCTCTTCAGATCTTCTGTGATGGTATGATGATGAAGATTTTTGATCAGTCCATACCGATCTTGAATGCTGCCTCTTATCAATGGTAAACACATAGCCTATCTAGTCATCAGTCAAATGGTGTTTGTGAAATTTGCTAACCAGTGCATCTAGGTAGTTAGCAAGCTAACTTAATGGAAAGCTAGCTAGCTATGATACCTAGCTCGCAAGCTACAGTAGCCATTAGCTTTAGCTCTTCCCATCAAAATGTACTGACATTCACTTCAGCAGAGAGGAATACACCGCTGAATATTGTTTCATTCGGTATCTTTACGTTAAACCAAATTCCACTAAGAATACAACAAGCTATTTCTCACCCTGTCCCAATGATTTTCAGTGGAATTAACCCAGGTTGAGAGACTAACTAGCTTCCGACGCCTATCGCCTTTTAACCAGTTACATTTTTCGAATCGTTTCGGTCCACGAGCCTGACCGAACGATCTTGCGTCCCGCCTAATGTGCCACTATTGGCTGTGCTGGAAGTCAATTAAATTGGGACAACCAATGGAATATCGTTTACGTTCCTTCCAACCCAAACCCAAGTACAGGCAGGGGTTCCTTCTCATCAAACCAGAAGAAAAGGTAGGCTACAGGCCACATTCAAGAGTTTGACGACTACAGTATAAAAGTAAGAGTGTACATACAAAATTAGTTAAGACAAGTGGAAACCCTATTTTAAACATGTTACCACATGTAAAAGTAACTGACATTCCGTTTTCTAAGTAATGCAGTTAGTCATCTTGTTTGTCTTTCCATTTTGAATGCAGACCCTGACATACTGACATAGTGTGTGTGTGTGTGTGTGTGTGTGTGTGTGTGAGCACACGTTTGAAGGCTACCACAGAGGATTACTGTGACAGCAGGATTTTGCAGATAAGCCCACCAAAAGGGCCTCCACTCCTTTATATCCCTACAAAGCTGACTGACATCTGTCACCACCAAGCAGACATGATGATACAAATTCTGAAACTATAAAACCAAACAAGCACACAGGACTTTCTACATTGGTGTCTGATACTGTATGACAGATGAGGTGGCGGTTTGGTTGCTACCACAATGGTCTGAACTTGGGACACCACTTAAAGCAATATACCGGAGTAAGTTTAAGCATAGCCCTGCTGCACGAGCCTTCTAATAGCAATATATTTCGCATGAAATGAAAGATTTTCGAACAGTACAGACCTAACGCGAACGCGAAACACTTTACATTGAGTAAATGTAACCTCAGATCTTACTTTCGGTTTCCAACAGTCAGGTCCCATTGATTCAGTGTAAAGTGCCTGTTCGCTTCTGCGTTTGCGTTCGGTCTGTGCTGTACCAAATTATTTTATTCCATGCACTAACTAGCGCATTTAGCAAGCTCTTTAAACAGGGCTATGTTTGAATTCACTCCGTTACTCTTCTTTAAGCCATAGGTTCTCAAAGCGCGGCCCGGGGGCCAATGGCAGCCCGCGGAAACATTTCTGGAAAATCTGTAAAACTGATAAATCTCCATTTATTGGTATTACACAATATTTATGCATTTATTTATTGCAATGAATGTAAACTGTAGTGATGCAGTATAGTCATTAAAATGCTTCCAAAGGGATTCCCCACCCTTCCCCTTTTGGCCCTCACCTATCAAAACTTTGAGAACCCCTGTCGTAAGCAGTTAATTAAGACTTAAGGCACACGCCACCATTTGGGGATGTGGCATAACCTAATATATTTTCCACATCCCCACACTTTCATAAGTGACTGACTAGAATTTGGATGTTTTTTCTGAAAAACTTTAACCTGGCACGCAGTCCCAGTGCCTCTCTGGTCTGGCCAGCTGCTGATCGGGCAGGACTTCTGAGTTCCACAAAAAAGTGAAATGGGGGCCCTCAACCCCCCCAAAAAACACCTACACAAATCACACTCACTGTTATATTCTTCAAGCCTCTTTCATTATTATAATTATTTGTTTTGAATTTACAGTTGTCTAACTCCAACCAAGACAGTCAGCTACGCGGTGAGACAGACTGAGAAGTCTTCGGTGATGAAGGAGTAGGCTCTGGGCTACTGTAAACACACTCATAAGCCGCATGGCTATGACTCATACTTGATTTTGGCACCCTCTAGTGGACCACTGCAGAAAGTGAGGACATTTTGGATGTTCTCATGCTCAGGATGTTTTGAAAGACTTCTCCTATCACAATACCTCACAAGTATTGGAGAGGAAGAAGTATTCTCTAAATTACCAGTGGATTCAAAGGAGATATTCAATGAAGCTTTAGATGCAGCAAGGAATGATGCTTCACTGCAGAAGTACGTTGAGGATTACCAACAGTTTAGAGAGTGTAAAAGCTGGACATCTAGGGAAGACTGCACAGCTCTGGTCATCTTACATGGACCACATCTGGTTAGTCCTGTCTCTCATCCATGCAGTGAAACACAACGATTTCCTCCTTTATGCTCAGTGTTTGCACCTTATGGCAGACCTGTTTTTCAGCTTTGGAGGTCAGAGTTACGCCAGATATCTTTGCTACTTCTCCATCTTCATTGCGAACGTTGAGATGTCACATCCTGGAGCCACAGAGTTGTTGAAAAGGGGGGCTTTAAGCGTTGCACGTTCCTTCATTCCAGGTAACCGATGCGCCGTAGATAAAACTATGGAGGAGACCTTCATGCGACATGCTAAATCTCATGGGGGTGCAGGTGGAAACGCAGGTCTGTCAGGAATTCTGACAAATTATGATACCTACCAACGTTGGGTACGAACCACCCATGCTAGATCTCAGTATGTCAATGCAACCCTCAGTATGGCTGACATGCTAACTGGAACAGCAGCAGAAACCAGGCATCATGAGCTTCGTCCAGCTGAGATGTTGAAGAGTGAAAAGTTGGTGAGAAAAGCTTTGCTGTTTTCTGAACCCTTTTGAGCTGGGAAGCACTGACGACTTGTTAATTCTTCTGGTGCAGCAGTGACTGCTGAGGTCAAAAGAGATGTTTTGAGAGCTGAACAAGCAAGTAAGGATGCAAAGGATGTTTTCATTTTGACACGTCTGGAGAAAGGATGTGATTTCTTTGAGCGAACCAAGCGTCTTGGCCTCAAAACCTTTGCGAACATGAACAAGAGCAAAGTTACAACAAGTCAGAAAGTAATACAGTATCAGCAGCAAGGGAACATTGCTTTACAGTTTTTCATGAAGTCACAACAGCAAGGTCTACAATTGGACATG
>JAODXP020000143.1:0-5000 GCA_027497455.2 Sardinella longiceps
CACACACACACACACACACACACACACACACACATTAGTCTCTGTATAGTACTAAACACACACACACACACACACACACACACACTAGTCTCTGTATAGTACTAAACACACACACACACACACACACACACACACACACACACACACACTAGTCTCTGTATAGTACTAAACACACACACACACACACACACACACACACACACACACACACACACATTAGTCTCTGTATAGTACTAAACACACACACACACATTAGTCTCTGTATAGTACTAAACACACACACACACACACATTAATCTCTGTATAGTACTAAACACACACACACACACAAAGGGGCAAAACACATCTGGCCTAGTGCAGGGAAAAGGCTCAAACTGGCCCTGGATAGATGATCAGCTGTGCTGTTTTTGATCGAGATGTTATAACTTGGAAGTTGGAATTTATAATGTCACACCTGTTTTACCGTCAGAGTCTTTAGAAGCATCTGTATAAACTCTCACACACCACACACACACACACACACACAGACAAGCATGAAGTCTGAAGGCCATGTTAAAAGGACATCAGGCAGGACTGCGGTTTTCTATCTTCGGAGGCATTTTGAATACAACTATATTGTACTTTATCAACAATCTATGTACATTTTTTTGGGCAAAACAAGGATTATGAACCATAGATGATTAGTTTTGGTCGTTACATTGTCTCATAAGCCGGTAATAAATGCGATTTATCTACTGTCAGTTTGTATTTCGTGGCCCCGACACCAGACATTCTGCAAGCGGGATTACCGCGAAACAAATGCTAGAGAGTGACGAGAGAGCCATCGGTCATCTCGTAATGAACCATCTAATCATCAAAGTGACTTTGAGGCTGGTAAATTAACAGTAAAAACGTTGCTTGGTGTCCCTATAAGATTTACAACACTAATCTGACACAGACTCAGGTCTGGTAGTGAAAAAAATCCTGAATCTGGACTTTTTTTTTGCATGTCAGGGTGGTGTGCATGGGTGGCGGGGTTGCCAAGTTGGGCAGGGTTTATATATATGGCTTTAACATCTCTATTCAGCATATACGTGGTTGTGATAACGTGGTGGCGGATGCACTTTCTCGTGCTTAGATAACATCAATTTGTGAATTGGTAATTGGTATAAAATAAATTGTGGGTGACATGTATTTATTAATGTTAACTTTAATGTCTCCTCCAGTGGAACTTGTTCTACATCCTTGAGCTGGACATTAGATAAGTATTTCACCTTCTGATTATATTTGTATATACTTTGTACATATTTATGTTTTGTTTATTGTTAATTCAACCCCCAATTTATTTCTTTAAGGGTGGGGGTGTTACGAGGTCGAGAGTGTTTGCTGTTTGCTTTCCCTGTTTGCTTGTTTCTTTCCCTGTCTTTGCGTCTCCCTGCCTATAGGTGGAGTTTGTGGTCCTATTGTGGGCGTTGCCTGTGTTGGATAAATTTTTATATCCTGATAATTATGGAGACGGTTCGAACTGATCACGGTAAAAGAACATTTAATACAGTGTGCACACCGGGAAATCAGCTAAGCTCGCTTGCTCAGACTGACTCCCAGATCCACAGCTCACACCAACTTTTAAAGTCACACTCTACCAGCCCCCCAGACCCAGACCATTTGTATGTAAAACACTTTGCAAATCATGTTGATTGATCAAACACAGCTGTCCTCAGAACAACTAAAAGACTAACAAAAAGGTGTCTGACCAAAGCATGGCCTTACAGTGGAAAATTACAATGGGGAACTTGAAACCTTGATTAAATTACAATAAGGGAAACTTGAAACTTGATTTTTCATACAACACCTGTTTGGGTGTTACTGACTGCTCTGTAATGGCTGGGACCAGCCCTCCGGTATAAATACCGCCCCTTCACCAAGATGGCGTTCTCTCTCTCGCCTTGGATCTTTCCACGGACAGACGCGCTGGCACACTTTTGTTTACTTTTTATTTGTTAACTTTAAAACCTTTTTGTAAATACTTTCATTATTATTGCTTATACCATGACGGTTACCTAAGTCCATTTCTTCCTCACTTTTTTATGTTAGGTTCAGTAAGTATAGGTTATGAAGTTTCCCCGGAAGACTCACTTCTTTTTCTGTTTGTCGGGAGCAGAATAGACCTTTAACACCAAGGTTGGAAGCGAGAGGTTTTCCTTTCACTTTTTGTCTTTTCTCCATGTAACCGTCATGTCCTTAGTTGGAATTATTTTTGAATTGTAATAAATTATTGTTCTTTATCGCATTACCGAGCTTTGTGACCTTATTTATGTTACGCAGTCCTTAAGTGGCGTTTTGGGTTCGTAACACCTATATATTAGGGATGCAACGGTTATTGAATTTTACGGTTACCGAACGATACGCCCTCTACGGTTCAATAAACTTTCGTAAACCGCAATATTTCGGTTTATTAATAAAATGTGAATCTATTGAAGCTCCCTGAAATTTGCTTATGCAGCCAGTATCACGAGCGCTACATGCTGAGCTCTAGAACCCTCAACCAATCAGCGTGATTTTATGCTAGTTAGCTCCGCCTAAATGTGAGAAAAACTTTTCAGTCACTGCACGGTAGACGGAGAGAGATGAGCTAAAAGCTCCACTCGGGATGTAGGCAACGTTAAGCCAGAAGAATTGCTGCTGTGGTAGATTTTGTGCAAACTGATGACCGTTTACACAAACAAAGCACTTAATAATGTAAAATGCGTCTAATAGCCTACGACACATGCTACTAAACCGGTTGTCAGAAAATAGCGCTTCCCACTCGTCTAAATTCGCCTAGTAGGCTACCGCAAGTATAGCCAAAGTCCTTAAGTGTCTCTGGTATAGCCTACCTAGCCTAATATAAAATATTATTCAAGGATGTCTAGGGGCTGTAATGCTTAGTTTATCTTGCGATGAGTTCGATCAAATGTCGAGTAAGACGGTGAGACTGGTCTTGGATCAAAAAAACGTCCTCTGTTTTCTCCCCAGGCTCAGCTATTGTAACATTAACATAAATGCAAGCTTCTTTGCAGCACGGTGTTGTAAAGACACTGATAGTAGACTCAGAAATTAATTTCTGAAGTTTGGGATGTCATGCAATGCAATGTCACGCAGACTGTTTCTAGGGATAAAAGGCCTCATTCTGTTGCTTTGGCTACCAGCAGCACTTGAAATCAATGACATGTCTGACAATACATTTCCTATAGTGAAACTATGTCCTAATTTGGAAATGAGCAAACAATAAAATAGGACTAGGCCACTGGAGGATATTTACTAGTTTAGGACATTTCATAACATTTCAAGAATATTAACAATACCCTCTAGCAGCCTATCTAGGCAATTTCTGAAAGAAATCAAATGAAAATTGCAGATAGACTGATATATAGGCTGACGGTTGATAAGGAATATAGCCATTAAAACAACAATTTTATAACCCCTTTTTGTTGGAAAATACCGAAACCGTACCGTCACCGTGGCCCTAAAACCGTGATACATACCGAACCGTGGGCACACTGTACCGTTGCATCCCTACTATATATATATTTTTTTAGGGCTTTTGTGCCTTTAATTTGATAGGACAGTAGAGAGTTTGACAGGAAATGAGTGGGAGAGAGCAGGGTATGGATCGGGAAATGACCTCAGGTCGGAATCGAACCTGGGTCCCCGGATCAGCGGCACGATGCACCAGCTCGCTGAGCTATGCTGCCCCCGGGCGAGTTCTTAGCATATTTAGCCCCTTTTCTGGAGTGTCTAGAATGAAATACAATCATCGACACCACAATCATCAACCTTAAAGGGGAGATTTGGTTTTTAACATGTTTAGCCCCTTTTCTGGAGTGTCTAGAATGAAATACAATCATCGACACCAAAATAATCAACCTTAAACCATTATTTTGAAACTGTGCTGGTCACCAAGTGGTTAGTGGTGTCCTTTGATGTTCCAAAACAATTATCGTAGTAAAATACAGTTTCTGCCACATTTACGTGGTGTGTTGAACATGCAGGACCTATTTTCTTCAGCTTAGTAATGGCAACTAGCACAACAAAAAGGCAAATAAAGCTGGATAGGAACACATCTCCAGCAGCTGAACCACGCACACACACACACACACACACACACACACACACACACAAATAAAGCTGGATAGGAACACATCTCCAGCAGCTGAACCACGCACAGTTTCTGGGCTGAACACACGCACGCACGCACACACACACACACACACACACACACACACACACACACACACACACACACACACACACACACACACACAGTCTCTGTGTGCCTCTGGGCTGAACACACACACACACACACACACACACACACACACACACTAAAAAAAAAAGTCAGATCATATTTTCTTTTATTTTACATTAGTCCAAATATTGAACAAGCAAACACGGAGGAAATATCACATTGTTTCAAATAAAAAATAAAATTCTCTTCAAATGTCTTCTCTCTCTATTTCTCACCACTTATTTTTCACAACATGCAGCAAAGTCTTTATTACAGCTACAAAATACATCTTAAATCATATATCAATTAATGATGAATTTACAGTCCTACATACTTATGGAAACCTAAAGTCTTATTTTATTGCTACAAAATACATCCTAAATCATATAACAATTAATGATGTATTTCCAGTCCTACATACTTATGGAAACCTAAAGTCTTATTTTATTGCTACAAAATACATCTTAAATCATAAATCAATTAATGATGAATTTCCAGTCCGATATGCTGAACTTGTGGAAACCTACAGTAAAATATATTTCATGCACATCTATCTGATAAAAAGGAAAATAAAGGAGGTAAAAAGAGGGAGAGTCCTGGCTAGAACAAATGAATGACATCTTCCTTCAAAGAAGGACTGAAAGATGAGTGTGTGTGTGTGTGTGTGTGTGTGTGTGTGTACTTGTGAGAGGTGAGAAAGACACAGTAACCCCCCCCCCCCCCACACACACACACACACACACACTCCGTGTGA
>JAODXP020000143.1:10000-33862 GCA_027497455.2 Sardinella longiceps
AACATCCTTCAAGTTGTGGGGCCCACACCTCCATTGATGTATCCTGACCGGCCCCAAGTTGTCATAGGATACCATACAGCTGCACTAGCTGCTCATGCTATAGCTGGTTTGTGTGTGTGAGTGTGTGTGTGTGTGGGTGGGTGTGTGGGTGTGTGTGTGTGTGTGTGTGTGTGTGTATGTTTCTCCCTCTCTCACCTTGTTCTGGAGGATTGTGGAGGCTTGTGTGTGTGTGTGTGTGTGTGTGTGTGTGTGTGTGTGTGTGTGTGTGTGTGTGTGTGTGTGTGTGTGTGTGTGTGTGTGTGTGTGTGTGTGTGTGTTTCTCCCTCTCTCACCCTGTTCTGGAGGACTGTGTCTGTGTGTGCGTGTGTCTGTGAGTGTACTTGTTTCGAAAGTGTGTGTGAATGAATGCGTGTGTGTGTGTGTGTGTGTGTGTGTGTGTGTGTGTGTGTGTGTGTGTGTGTACTGCCAGACCCCTGCAGTTTGAAACCAGAGTGAAGGTTGTGGTGAAAGCTAAGAACAAAAATGGTGGTTTAACAATGTGCTCTATGGGCAGAGACATGGACTTTATACAGGTGTCATAAAAACAGCTTGGAGGCGTAAGGTGCCATCACTATCTGGTGCACTGCATCCACTACCAGTGATAAGAGCAGACTGCAGTAGAGCCCTGCACTGGACTGTTTCCTTCATCCCACTTCTGGTCAACAAATTAGGAGCCTAAAAAAATCCTCAATTTGTTCTGGGAAGACCAAATCCCCACATTAACATTGTGTCATCAACCAACACCATCAGCATGGAAGCAGCTCTGGCTAACAGCATGCTGGTTTGGTCACACCATCCGTATGCCTGGCCATTGCTAAACCCTCTATGGACAACTGCACAACTCTAAACGGGCTGCTGGTGGTCAGAAAAGGCACTACAAGGATTTCACAAAGGAACTCCTGAAGCGCTGCAACAACAACCCAGGCCATCTCCAGCCTCTAGCACTCAGCAGACCCGCCTGGCAGGCTACCTGCATTAAGGCCACTGGACAAGTGAACAACATCTTCCTTCAAAGAAGGTTGTGCAAATCAATGCCACCTGTGGGCAAGTGTGTGACTCCCAGATCGGCCACACATGAACCAAACACCAAAACCCCTCATGAGTAAAAGTAATCATCGAACATATGTGTGTGTGTGTGTGTGTGTGTGTGTGAGAGACAGTTTTGCTTTTAGCTTCAAGGGCTCCAGTGCAGCTGCATTTGCTGATCATGCTATAGTTACTGTATGGGTCAAGTAGCCATTTTATATTATATGGACTTGCAATTTTGTATTTCGTCTGTAGAGGGCACCACTGATCTAGCTGTAGCCTATATTAGCGGAGACTTCCCATGCACCTGTGGCTAATTGGTTAGGTACGAGGGCACACAGTTTTTCTAGCGCTTTACCGCTTATGTCTTTGTACCAACTTTTAACATCTATGGAATAAAGAAACATCAATGAGTGGATTTGCGCGTACAGATTCATCTATCTAACTAAATGGACCATACATCAGTAGAAAAACTAGCCTGATGGATTCTACATTTGGAAACAAGGACGCACGTTAATCGAAGCGGCTGTGAGTAGGCTAATTACCTGCACATTGAATGTGTGCTCTGGCAAACATTTGTTTGGCTAAAGTTTGGACACTTGCTGTAACGTTACCGCGGATTAGCAGCTCATCTCTACATCTGGTCTGAGGAATCTTATCGGAGTGTTGTGGATTAGCGTTTACAGCGCCAAGTTGATTTGAGAAGTTAACGTTAACAAACTCAGAGTTGACCTTGCTATGGAGGACGATAACGATGCCGCTATGGAGGATGAAACCACTAAGAGAAAGGAAAAAAGGGTTAAACGGCCTACACAGATTGCCATGGAGGACGCCTTACAGAGAAAGATGCAAGATAGACGAGGTAAATTAAGTCAACTTACACTTAAAAAGAATGAACTCTCACGTCTCATGGAAAGTGATGAAAACCGTGATATGGTGAAAACCAAGCTTACAACCGGGTTTATTCCTGGTTTCGAGAAATTCCGTGAGGCTAATAATGGTGTTAAGGAGCAGTTTGTTAATATGGGTTTTGAAGAAAACATACAATATGACCAACAGAACTGGTTTGAGCCAAAAGAGACTGTGTTTTGGGAATTTATTGAAGATGTTGATACATGGCTTAAAGATGCACACAGTCATGCTGAGGAAGCAAGAAGAGTTGATGTGAGTCTGTGTTCTATTGATAGCGTTTCTATGGCAGCATCATGACGGTCTAACTGTAAAGGTAGTTCTGTCTGCTCCAGGACGTCATCTGAGCGTTTAAAGGCAGAATTAGACAAAGTAACACTAACTACACGGGCTGCAGCATTAAAGGAGAAGAGGGCATTGGAGGAGCGGGAGTTACAATTAAAGGCTGATAAGGAAGAGTTGGCAATTAAGATGGCATTAGCTACAACTGACGCTAAACTCAAGCTGTTGCAGAGCTATGAAGACTCCGTGGTCAGTTGTTCAGGTTCTGTTGTAGGCCTACAGCTATTTGAAGCACCCCAGGGCCAGCTGTTAGACCATGCCGCTCAGCAGCTACAGCCATCTGAAGTAGCTCATCAGAGCCTGCAGCTAGCCGACGCCGCTCAACAGCTACAGCCAACTGAAGCTGCCCAGAGTCAGCAGCTAGCCGACGCCGCTCAACAGCTACAGCCATCTGAAGTAGCTCATCAGAGCCAGCAGCTAGCCGACGCCGCTCAACAGCTACAGCCATCTGAAGAAGCCCAGAGCCAGCAGCTAGCCGACGCCGCTCAACAGCTACAGCCATCTGAAGTAGCTCATCAGAGCCAGCAGCTAGCCGACGCCGCTCAACAGCTACAGCCATCTGAAGAAGCCCAGAGCCAGCAGCTAGCCGACGCCGCTCAACAGCTACAGCCATTCGAAGCAGCCCATCAGAGCCAGCAGCTAGCCAACGCCGCTCAACAGCTACAGCCATCCGAAGCAGCCCATCAGAGCCAGCAGCAAGCTGATGCTGCTCAACAGCTACAGCCATCTGAAGTAGCTCATCAGAGCCAGCAGCTAGCCGACGCCGCTCATCAGCTACAGCCATCTGAAGAAGCCCAGAGCCAGCAGCTAGCCGACGCCGCTCAACAGCTACAGCCATCCGAAGCAGCCCATCAGAGCCAGCAGCAAGCTGACGCTGCTCAACAGCTACAGCCATCTGAAGTAGCTCATCAGAGCCAGCAGCTAGCCGATGCAGCTCAACAGCTACTGCAACCGCCAGTCGCCGCCCATCAGCTCCAGCAGCCGTCAGTCGCCGCCCATCAGCTCCAGCAGCCGTCAGTCGCCGCACATCAGCTCCAGCAGCCGCCAGTCGCCGCACATCAGTTCCAGAGATCCTTGCAGCCAGCAGTCGCCGCCCATCAGCTCCAGCAGCCGCCAGTCGCCGCCCATCAGCTCCAGAGATCCTCGCAGCCGTCAGTCGCCGCCCTTCAGCTCCAGCAGCCGTCAGTCGCCGCCCATCAGCTCCAGCAGCCGTCAGTCGCCGCCCTTCAGCTCCAGCAGCCGTCAGTCGCCGCCCTTCAGTTCCAGCAGCCGACAGTCGCCGCACATCAGCTCCAGAGATCCTCGCAGCCAGCAGTCGCTGCCCATCAGCTCCAGCAGCCGCCAGTCGCCGCACATCAGTTCCAGAGATCCTCGCAGCCAGCAGTCGCCGCCCTTCAGCTCAAGCAGCCGCCAGTCGCCGCCCTTCAGCTCCAGCAGCCGCCAGTCGCCGCCCTTCAGCTCCAGCAGCCGACAGTCACCGCACAGCAGCTCCAGGGATCTTCGCAGCCGTCAGTCGCCGCACATCAGCTCCAGCAGCCGTCAGTCGCCGCACATCAGTTCCAGAGATCCTCGCAGCCAGCAGTCGCCGCCCATCAGCTCCAGCAGCCGTCAGTCGCCGCCCATCAGCTCCAGCAGCCGACAGTCGCCGCACATCAGCTCCAGAGATCCTCGCAGCCAGCAGTCGCCGCCCATCAGCTCCAGCAGCCGCCAGTCGCCGCACATCAGTTCCAGAGATCCTCGCAGCCAGCAGTCGCCGCCCTTCAGCTCCAGCAGCCGCCAGTCGCCGCACATCAGCTCCAGAGATCCTCGCTGCCAGCAGTCGCCGCCCATCAGCTCCAGCAGCCGTCAGTCGCCGCCCATCAGCTCCAGCAGCCGACAGTCGCCGCACATCAGCTCCAGAGATCCTCGCAGCCAGCAGTCGCCGCCCATCAGCTCCAGCAGCCGCCAGTCGCCGCACATCAGTTCCAGAGATCCTCGCAGCCAGCAGTCGCCGCCCTTCAGCTCCAGCAGCCGCCAGTCGCCGCCCTTCAGCTCCAGCAGCCGCCAGTCGCCGCCCTTCAGCTCCAGCAGCCGCCAGTCGCCGCCCTTCAGTTCCAGCAGCCGACAGTCGCCGCCCTTCAGTTCCAGCAGCCGACAGTCACCGCCCTTCAGCTCCAGCAGCCGCCAGTCGCCGCCCTTCAGCTCCAGCAGCCGCCAGTCGCCGCCCTTCAGCTCCAGCAGCCGCCAGTCGCCGCCCTTCAGCTCCAGCAGCCGCCAGTCGCCGCCCTTCAGCTCCAGCAGCCGTCAGTCGCCGCACAGCAGCTCCAGCAGCCGACAGTCGCCGCACATCAGCTCCAGCAGCCGACAGTCGCCGCACATCAGCTCCAGAGATCCTCGCAGCCAGCAGTCGCCGCCCATCAGCTCCAGCAGCCATCAGTCGCCGCCCATCAGCTCCAGCAGCCGCCAGTCGCCACACATCAGTTCCAGAGATCCTCGCTGCCGTCAGTCGCCGCCCATCAGCTCCAGCAGCCGTCAGTCGCCGCCCATCAGCTCCAGCAGCCGCCAGTCGCAGCCCATCAGTTACAACAGCTCCAATCACCTGTGCAGCCTCCAGTTGAAACTCTTTTCAACGTGTTAAGACGTCAAAATGACATCACCGAGTTTCTAGTGAAACAACAGAAGCTTACAACGCTGCCGCCACAAAGCATTCCAGTGTTCAAGGGGGATCCATTGGATTACAGACTTTTCATAAGAGCATTTGAGCATGGGGTGGAGAGCAAGACGGAGAGTGATGCAGATCGGCTGTATTTCTTAGAGCAGCATACTAGCGGTCAGCCTAAGGAACTCATACGGAGGTGTCTGCATATGGAGCCAGCGTTGGGCTATCAGACGGCCAAGAGACTCCTCAAAGAGCATTTTGGAAACGACTATAGCGTGGCAGTGGCATACATCAACAAGGCCTTGAGTTGGCCCACAATCAAGCCAGATGACGGTGAGGCCCTCAACGCGTTGGCCTTGTTCTTGGCAAGTTGTGACAATGCTGTAACCGAAATGGAGTTCATTGAGGAGATGAATAATGTTGCCAATATGAAAGCCATTGTCTACAAGCTTCTCTATAAGCTGAGAGAGAGATGGCGGAGTACTGCATATGATATCCAGGAGAAGCAAGCTCGAAGACCAAAGTTCAAAGACCTTGTTCACTTTATCACCACTCAAGCAAAGGTGGCATTGCATCCACTGTTTGGTGAGCTGAAGGATGAAACAAGGGGAAGTAATAAGTCTTTTGCAGATAGAAGAAGCAAGTCTGCTTTTGCAACAGTTGTTGCACCGAGAAAACTCCATGCGGTTCCTCCTGAGGAGAAAGGCCTCAAACTGTTCTCAGGCAAAGAGCTAGCAGATTCCAGCTGCCTAAATGATGCCTTCTCCAAACCTTGTTTATTCTGCCAGGGGAACCATAGCATGGTTGAATGCAGAAAGATGGGACGGACACTAAACAGAGTTAAGATTGACTTTCTCCGTAGTCACAAACTATGTTTCAGTTGTTTGAAACCAGGGCATTTAAGCTGGCAATGTCAAGAAAAGCTGCGCTGTGAATTGTGTTCCAAGACCCATCCCACTGTTCTTCATTTGAAGGCTAGCGATAGGCCAACACCAAGGGATGGTGCTTCTGCAGATTGACCAGTTTCAAGTGGCTTTGTTGACATGGCTAAGGAGCAGCATGACTGCACTGGGGCCGGACGTGCAGACGTCATCCTTCCAATTGTTCCAGTCCTTGTGAAGACCAAAAAAGGAACTGAAGTCATCAAAGCATATGCCTTCCTGGACTCCGGTAGCACCGCCACCTTCTGCACAGAGAGGCTGATGAATAGGCTAAAGCTCCAAGGAAGAAAGATTGACATTCTCCTCACAACAATGGGCTGTAAGAGAGCTGTACCAACACATGTGGTGTCTGGGCTTGAGGTGAGCTGCTTGGATGGATTCAATTTCATTCATTTGCCAGAGGTCTTTACACAAGCAGCTATTCCAGCTAGCCCAAATAACATCCCCAAGCAGTCGGATGTTAATCAATGGCCACATCTGAAAGGACTGCAGCTTCCTGATCTGGATGTGGGCATAGAGCTATTGATTGGCGCAAACGTCCCAAAGGCTTTGGAGCCAGAAGAGATCATCAGGAGTGTTGATGATGGGCCATATGCACTACGAACACCTCTGGGCTGGACGGTAAGCGGACCATTGCGAGACAGAGGCTCTGTGACATTGAGAAAATCTACAGTAGCTGTTACGTCAAATAGAATATCCTTGGTCAAATTGGATGGTTTACGGCAGCAGCAGTTCAAGTATGACTTCCCTGAAAACAAACAGGAAGAAGAGTTTGAGATGTCTACAGAAGGCCTACAGCTTATTGAGAGTGTCACACAGTCAATTACAAAGGTAGAGAGTCATTTCGCCATTTGTCACCTTCTAAAGAACACCCAAGTCTGTATGTCGAACAACCATCCTCTTGCCAAGCAATATGCTCTGAACATGAGAAGAAAGCTATTGAAGAACCCTTTATTTCAAGGGACTTCTTCAAACAAACCGTTACTTCGGTCTGTTGAGAAGGAGCAGGAGGCTGTATCACTCTACAAGGGCCTTAAAACCATCTGTCTCAGTGGCGGCTTCAAGCTGATGAAGTGGATCAGCCATTGTCGGGCGGTGCTGGCAGCTATACCTGAGGTGGTAAGGGCAAAGGTGGTGTCAGAATTGGACTGTGATCGGCTTTCTGTTGAGAGAGCCCTTGGTGTGAATGGGTGTGTCCAGACGGACACCAGACAAGACATCCTCTGCACTTTCCACTTCATCTATGACCCACTGGGATTGTTGTCCTCAGTGGTCCTGCAGGCCAAGAAACTCTTTCAAGAGCTCTGTGGGCTAAAAGACTGGTTGGGATGACATTTTCTGTGGTAGTCTGGCACTCTGGCACAGTTAAAGACTAATGGGCCATTCCGTGTGAAATCAACAAATGCATTCCGCCTGACCCTCTTGGATTTCCTTCAAACTTTAGGTGCCTAATGCCATTGTACCCATCAGCAATTGTGCAAAATATTAACCTTGTATCTACTTTACTTTCTGAGATATTGGGCCTTAAAAAACAGGGTCTTGATCATGGAAAAATGCAGTTTTTTAACTTTGTTAAGTTCTGTTGGCCATTACTTACACATACTTCATGTTAGAAAATTGAAAATTTCAGGCGGTGTTGCATACATGTAGACGTTCTGAATTGTCAAATATTTTAGCTTAGAGTAAGACAATTACCAAGTTATGGATTCCTGAAAATGGTATAAACACAAAATGATGGCCACTTTTGATGACAATATTTCCACACTGAAGCATACGAGATCTTCGATAATTAAATATATATCACTTCAGTAATCATGTTGTATTGAACTGGAGGAATACTTCGGAAAGAATTCAAACTTTTTGATTTATGGCACTTCAAAATTGACAAAGATAATATTGGATCCAACTTTTAAGTGCATTTACAATTTTACTGGTAGAGTCAACCATAAAAACAAAAACATCAACTTAAAGAAAAGTTTTTAGACTCTGAATACACCAAATTCCAAAGTGGTACCCAAAAGAAAAGTACATAAAATAGTCTGTCAAAGACAGCTATCAAGGCATGGGGTGATAGATTTTTTCTGCCTTTCTAACCATGTTCTGTTTTGTTTATGTAGCCATGTGCTTTTGGTACCTTTGCCACAGTCCCTCCCTCTCACAGAACTGAGTCTCCACCCCCAATTTTAGCGGTACTGACATCAACTATCAACTCTAACAACAAGAACAACATTATTTTGTATATACTACTACTACTACTTATAATAATAATAATAATAATAATAATAATAATAATAATAATAATAATTCTGATAACAGTAATAACCTCTTCTAGTACCCCAGGGAAAAGTGGAATAATCAGTGTATTTAGTTGTCTAAAGCAATTTCCTTTTATTTTAAATTTTTAATTTAATTTTAATTTTTTTTTTTATTTTTATTTTTAATTTCTAAAGCAATTTTAGTTATTTTCATTAACTAATTTTATTTTATTTCCTCAATAAACATATGATGAATGGGATACAGATGTGGAAGATCTAAAAGTTTGTGAGCACACTTGCTTTGCTTTATATGGAAAGCATTTTATCAATGAGTAAGTCAAACAGATGCAATAGGCCTAGAGTGTTCACAACCGCTAAGGAGGTTATGTTTTTTGCCAGTCTGTGGATGTCTGTGTACAAGACAATTCAAAACTGCACAGATTTGGATGACAGTTTTGGAGCAATCAAGAACTGGTTCAGTTTCGATAATTCATTCATTGATTTTCAGTTACTTTGTACTGACAGCAGGGCTGTCACAAAGCATGGTCTAAATGTTGTCAAGAAAATGACTAGTTTATTTTGATATACTTCTCTATCATGGTGGCTGAGATACTAGCCTTCTGAACCCAATGGTGGGAGTAATCTAAGGGCCCCGCCCACAACCAACTCTAGTGCCCTTTGAAAAAAAAGTCATTACCCATGAGCCCTAGCACCTGATGAGACTTTATTTTTTTCATTTCCATTGTTAAATCATGTGCTACAATTGCTACAATAATGTTTAAGCCAAGGCCTATTATTTAGAAGCTAGAATGTGGGTACAGCGAGAACGTATGTCACAATGCATGTATTTTGAACTTAGTTACCCTGATTAAGTCAAAGGTATCATCATGTATGTTGGTTTGTGCTTTACAATTAGGGTTATTCAGACTTAATTCGTTCTTGCACCCTAACTTGTCCAGATTCAGTAATGGCTTGAAGAACAGTCATTCCTACTGGCAACCATGGTTATAGCTTATATTTAAAAGGATATCATACATCGAAATTTAATGTGTTCATAAATCAATTTACTAAGCTATTATACTCAAATACACGCAAGTAGAAGTCAACAAGCATTGGGTAATTCCAACTCAAAAGCTCAATTTCACAAACAATTTGAACACTTGTCACTGATAATTGTGGTTATAACATTTAGTTGAATTTGAATAGATATGATCATTAACGTTATTAACATTGCTGATAAGTCAATTCACTATACTAAAGAAGAAAAAAATGGCTAAAAATATCTAGGTTATTATTTATTATTTATTAATCATCTATCAATTTAACTATCTATCAATCAATTTGCAAATATTTGAAGAGATTGCAATGCTGGTCCTTTTAGGCCCATGACAATAAATCTGAATTTACTGCCACCTGCCGATTTATGCTCCATTTTAGTGATCAGTCATAAGAAGTTTCAGTTTCTTACAATTATAAGCCAGCTCATATTAACTCTCAGGATCACAGACTGCATTTCCTTTGAGCATATTAAAGTTACAGCTATACATTCAATGTATGGTAATGTGGTATTTGAAGTAGCCTATCTTTAGAGATTGTGCACAAAAATCAATTTGTGATAATCCTCCATGAAGCCGTGATGACCAGGAAACCAACAATAATCATGATCAACAATAGCAGGCAAAATGCTCATTAATAATAAAAAGAAGCCTTTAAAAGAAGAAACCTCATTGGCTAAACATACAAGGAATAGGCAGACACCAAACATCCAATAAAAAGCCTAATTGATGAATAAAGGGAGGGGCAGAACCTAGGCCCAGAAGCACATGGCTATGTGGGCAAAGTAGTCCATAGCAACCAAGGGACCAAATAAACAAACACACCTAGCAACGAAGGCAGAAAAACCAATCACCAAGACTGTGAAAGCCATCTTTGATATAGTAATTTATGTGGTTTGGCTAAAGGTACCATTTCAAAATCTTGAGCATTTGCAAAATAAAACATGGGCTTTGTGGTGGTAACTTTGATTTTAAGGTACACTCAACCAGTAATTTGGAAAATATGCTTAAACTATAGGTCTTAATTCATTTATATCATCTTTAATGTCTCAAAACTCAAAAGCTGTTATTAATATCAAATATTTACCTACTTGAAGATAATGTACAATAACGTGTGTGAACTACATAGAAATACCAAAGATCTGATGTCATTCGTGTACAAGATACAGTACTGTGAAATAGATAGGAAAAAATGAACATGTCATTTTTTTGCCATTTTCAGCAAAGCATTACTCAGCAAATGTGCTGCCGTGAAAGGTGTACTTCACAGTGTAAAGACACATACTACTTTAGAATATGTCCTGAAAGTTTCATAAATGTAGCATGAAAACTCTAAGAGTAACGCTTTGTGGAACATGGATATTTTCTCAGAGCTCCACTTTCTTGACACACGACCCCCTCTTTTTAAGACCCCATATCTCAACAACTATACAAGATACAATGGTAATATCTCACATTATAGGTCCTGGGTATGGTAAGATCATTCACATAAAGTTTAAAGCAAATCCAAGATGGTCAGGCGGAATTTTTGTCTGAGATTTGTTGATTTGGCACGGAATGACCCTAATACCAATGAACTCATCAGGCCTATTACAAAGGTCTGCCTGCTGGTTGAATAGCCTTAAGGCTATATGGACTCAATGTTTTATATAAAAAAGAAAAAAAAAAAAAAAAAAACATTCAATGTAAAAAAAGGTCTGCCTGCTGGTTGAATAGCCTTAAGGCTAAATGGACTCAATGTTTAAAAAAAAAAAAAAAAAAATCATTGAATGTAAAAAAAAAACAAAAAACAAAACACCACACCATGTCTAAATGTACAAATCACAATTTAATGTTGAAGGGGTAAGATTCTTATCTGTTGAATGTACAAGTCATTGAGTGTTTTAAAAAAAAAAAAAAAAAAAAAAAGGGGGTGTGTTTGTACATATCTGGGCTGCACATTTGAATGTAAAAACTTTAGGGTTGTACATAGTCCATTGGGTAAATTGTATAATGGTAATTGTTTATTTGATGTGTTGATAAACAATTAGGGGCCGGATGTGTATGGGTCAAGTAGCCATTTTATATTATATGGACTTGCAATTTTGTATTTCGTCTGTAGAGGGCACCACTGATCTAGCTGTAGCCTATATTAGCGGAGACTTCCCATGCACCTGTGTCTAATTGGTTAGGTACGAAGGCACACAGTTTTTCTACCGCTTTATACCGCTTATGTCTTTGTACCAACTTTTAACATCTATGGAATAAAGAAACATCAATGAGTGGATTTGCGCGTATAGATTCATCTATCTAACTAAATGGACCATACAGTTACACCCCTTGAGTGTGTGTGCATGTTATGAATGTGTGTGTGTGTGTGTGTGTGTGTGTGTGTGTGTGTGTGTGTGTGTGTGTGTGTGTGTGTGTGTGTGTGTGTGTGTGTGTAAGCCTGTGTGTGTGAGTGTGACAGTGCATGTTATGTGTTTGTGTATGTATGTGTGTAATGTGTGTGTGTGTGTGTGTGTGTGTGTGTGTGTGTGTCACAGTTCTGCTTTTGGCTTAGTGGTCTAGGGCTCCTGTGCAGCTGAACATGCTGTAGTTACACCCCTGGGGTGTGTTTCTTTCTTTCACCCTTACTGAGAGTATTTAAGGCTGTTATAATGTGTCTTATGGTGTGTGTGTGTGTGTGTGTGTGTGTGTGTGTGTGTGTGTGTGTGTGGCTGTTCTACAGGGCTACAGGGTGGTAGTGTGTGTGTGTGTGTGTGTGTGTGTGTGTGTGTGGTTGGTGCTGCACCCAAGCAGATTGATTAAACAGAGTCTGCGTAGTCTTTCTCTTATACACACACACACACACACATGCATAACATGCACACACACTCAAGGGGTGTAACTATAGCATGATCAGCAAATGCAGCTGCACTGGAGCCCTTGACCACTAAGCTAAAAGCACACACACACACACACACACACACACACACACACACACACACACACACACACACACACACACACACACACACCATGCACTATGTCACTCTAACTAAGACTAAGAGTTGTGACCACATCACTCCTGTTTTAGCCTCATTGCACTGGCTCCCAGTATGTTTTAGAATTGACTATAAGATTCTCTTGATTACTTTTAAAGCTCTTCATGGCCTGTCTCCCAAATACATAGCTGATCTGCTGGTACCTTATACACCTCCATGCACTCTAAGATCTTCTGGTTGTGGTTTTTTGGAGATTCCTAAGGTCAACCTAAAAACTAAAGGAGATAAGGCTTTCAGCGTCAGGGCACCTAGGTTATGGAATGACTTGCCTGATGACATTAGATTAGCAAAGTCCCTATCCTCATTCAAGGCCCTCCTTAAAACTCACTGTTATAGGAAAGCCTTTCTTGCTTAAATGGTAGACTAAGCTTTATTTTAGTGTTAAGTGTTAAGTTCTATCTTAAGTTTGATTTCCTTTTTGTTGTTTTGTTTTAAGCCTTAATTTTTGATAGGTTTTATTTTTAGTGTTAAGTCCTATTTTGGTGCTAAGTTTATTTTCCCTTTTATAGTTTTTTATAATTTTAGTGATAGGTTAAGGTTTATTTGTTTGATAAGTTTTACTTTTGTGTTAGGTTTAGTATTTAGTTCTTTTTAGTCTTTAAGTTTATTTCTCTTTTTTGTCTTATACCTTTTATTTATTGTGATATTGTACAGCACTTTGTAACATGCTTTTGAAAAGTGCTATATAAATAAAGATTATTATTATATTATTATTATTTCTCACTTCCAAGATGCAGCTGCCATCTAGTTCCTTAGTGTGAAAAGAAGGGCAGAGTGTGTAAGGCCATTCCTGATGGTTTCACACTTCTGCAGGTCAAGACTCCCACAGTGCCTCCCCACGGCACACCATGGGCAACTGGGTACCTTGTGGCCCCAGGCTGGACTGTGTGGGATCTCAGAGCAGATTGGAGCCCCAGAGGTACAGGTGCATGACCCACTGGCATGTGGACACACTCTACCACTGACCATTCCCATCACCTGCTGCCTTGTAGGTTGGGCCTTTTGAGGCAAAGGCTGGGACTGAGAGAACATTCTAAGGGAACTTGAAATCCAAACTGTACAACAAGCTGATTCAATCTGCAGGTCAACTTGACATCTGGTAATGTACCCTATTCTGTGAGACTTTGCCAATGTAATTTCTGTGTTGTAGGCTTTACATTTAAACTCATTTACTCTATAGACAATGTCACAGCCTGATCATGTGACTGTCACATCTTACAGCAAAGACACAAGTACAGAACTAAACACAAAGTCCTGTGTGTCACATCCAGGCTCACACAGCAGAGACACTTTTTCATGGGCCACCACTCTTATCATGGGAATATTACCAACTAAATGAGGATCATAACAGGAGCGACTAAATCCACATCCCCAGCATGGCTCCATGCAATGAGTGCAGTCACACCCCCACCCCTCTGACGAGAGGACATTGTGCAAAACTGCACAAACAACTTAACACTCCACTGAATGGAGGTGGAGAACTTGAAGATGGAATTTTAACCACAAACAAGACGCCAAAAAATGACTGGTGAGAAAATTTGTGTATGTGATGCCACATAAAAAATTGGACCATTCATGAGATTGGGGACTCCTTCACATCTTCACATCACACACTCACACAACAATCCCATAATGTCATTAGAATAAAAATACTGTTCAACACTCACACTTCCTCAGTTCTGGTTTGATTCTGCCATTTTCTCCATGCTGATACCTTTAGAGGGGAGAGAGAAAGAGAACACAGGAGAACTCACTCTATGACTCACAACTACAGTATTCTGTAGAACTCTGCTGGAAATGACATCTCAACATTTGTTTTATAATATACCGCAGATTGCTGTCTGATTTGAAGAAATTTGAGTGTGTGTGTGTGTGTGTGTGTGTGTGTATTTATGTGCATGTGGGTGGTGGTGGTGGTGGTGGTGGTGGTGGTGGTACTTCTGCTGTTGGCAGTGTTGGTAATAACTGCACTAGAGTAAAACAGCATTACTAATGGCATTACTTTTTCCGTAAGGAGTAATGAAATGAATTACCGTTTCCTAGTCATAATGCCATTCCCGTTACCGTCAATGGAATGCTTCATGTTACTATAGCCATATGCACACTGCATGCTGCCTTTTTCAGGCCAGTGCATGTGCAAGTGTGCCGCACTTTCTTTTCTTTTATCACGCATATCAATCGTCCAAGATGAGAGGTTTGAAACGCTGATAGTCATGTTTCGGTGTATTACACAGTTTGGTGTCCTTACATATATAAAATAGTATGATACAGCTCCTGCCCCAGCTCTCAAAAGGACAAGACTGTTGAGCTCTACTCAAGCAATATGCTCTACTCACACTTCTTGAATTTCAGCAAGACATGGCTGACCCAGACAGGGGGGTGGGGGTGGGGGGGGGGCAGTTGGAAAGGCAAGGACCAGGATAGGCCACTCATGGACTACTTCTGGACTACTTTTAAATTGGACTTTTATTTATTTATTTATTATATCCCTAAACCATCCATCCATCCATCCATCCATCTATCTATCTAAAACTATAGAGCAGTCAAACTTCTCTGCTTCACTGTGAGCAGGTATGTATCTGCTGTTCAGGTGCAGCCCTATTGTGCAGTGCAGCCCTATTGTGACTAAGGGGAGAGAAAGTCTGTCTAATGTGAGTTTCACTAGCCTGACAGGCCATCTCTGTACAGAAGATTTTCTGTACTTGAGTCTGGACGGGTGCAGCCGTTGTCTGTCAAGTCCCCTCTGCACGCGATTAGCCTAGAAATCTAGACGCCCCTAGCTAGCCTAGTGCTCGCTAATATATATATATATATATATATATATATATATATATATATATATATATATATATATAATAACTTGTAGTATCATAATTATTGTCATTGCCTGATCTAATATTAAGTTCATCTGCAACAAAAACGAACAACAACTTACTCATTAGGCTTGAAATGATGACAGTTGGGGAATATCAGCTGATACATCCAAAAAACTCTCAGTTTATTAGTACCATTCCACAACTTTTGAATTTGATTCATGGTAACAAAAAAACGGAAATCTTTGCAACTCTCTTTCGTCACTTGTCCCTTACCCCTCAGGACAATTTGATTGGTATGATACAAGTTAGATCTAGGCGCCTTCTTCTCTGCCGAGCCTGTCTAAACTCCTTTAGTGGCCAAATAAATTTGCTGCCGCTAGGGGGTCTAGATTTCTAGGCTAGAGTTTCATAGCTTCTGATCTTGTATATAGTAATATGAAATTTGAAAGACTTTCGAATGTATACAATTTGTCAAGTGTGAATAAATTAATCTAATGTCTAACTGGTGTGTTGCATCCCCTGTAATCTGTGTCTCTTGATAGCTCAAAGCAAATAACCCCATACGTACACAATAAAGGCTATAATTCCTTTTCCTCCTGACATAATCTTTGCATCATGATGAAATAAACATGTATAAACACTAGCTGGGCATAGATAATATATAATAATAGTCCTGAATAAGGACATTATTCAGGTTCCTCCATACACTGAGTAATGTCACCCAGCAGTCTTAGAGACTGAGGGAGGTGACTTGTGTAGTTTGTCCTTCAACACACCAGCCCCTTACACAGCAAACAGTGCATCTTATGTGCAGCTCAGACACACTTCACAAGTAAGAGACTAATCCAAAAGAGTGTCAGGAAACTACCTTAACATCTGCAGTTCACTGTTGCGCTGCCTTATCCCTGCATTCAGTAGATGAATTCTGTTGAGATCCAGGTGACCATCACACAGGTCCAGCTCTGTCAGGGACGCCATGTGCTGCACTGCAGTGACTACGTCCTCAAAATGTTTCTCTGTTAGTTTACAACCATCAAGCCTGCAAAAAAATTGAAGAAGGAAGACATTTCTACTTTAAACTATGAAATACAATTAGGTCTATATTAATATATTTCTACCTAAATTATAAAAATCTTGCTGTTGTGTGTAGGGAGTACAGTGTAGCCGCTGCAGCAGAACTGACCTCAGTTTCTTCAGTTGGCAGCTTGGGTTTCTAAGACCGGACAGCAGCTTCTCTTCTGATGTTAGCAGATTACAGCCACTTAAGTCCAACTCACTCAGTTGAGAAATATATGACTGCAAAACTGGGGCCACAACCTCAGAGGAGCTGTATTTGAGTTTACACCTGACAAGGCTAAAGGAAGAGAGGAAAATACTATAAGCATCTCCAGCTGGTCTCCATACTTTTTACATTCATTATTGAGATAGTAAATACAAAGACATCAGCCTCTGTTCAAAACTACAGACCTCACTTTACAGTCTGGATTGAGTGGTTGATTGAGAAGTTCTCCTCCACAGTCCTGAAGTTCACCGTCACTCATGTCCAGCTCTCTTAGGTGGGGGTTTGCCCCCTGGTGAGCCAAGGCCAAATATCCTCCTTTTAATTTACAGCCAACAAGTCTGTGAAAATAAATCATATAATAGAGAAACACAAATACTCAAATCAAAGAGGTTATATGAATCAAGAGTAAAGCAAGTGATGCAGTAGTCAGTGCAGTTTACTGAGAGTTCATTAGCATCAGGGTCTTCATTATTATCATCTGGGGAAATGAAATACTGCTACTGTTTTCTGACAGACTGAAAGGGTGTCCATTATTCCCTGATAACAGAACACCAGGGCAGTGGTAGCAGAGCTAGCGGGTAAGGGACCTGGCTAGCTGGGCTGGTGTGGGAAAGTGTGGGAAAGTGTGTGCAGTGGCTGCCACCATTGTGCCCTTAACCCTTATACCAGTTCACACTACCCGACTTTAGAGACGATTCCTAGGTTGCAGGGTCGAATAGAAATCACAGGTACTCGTGGGGAAACTCTGCAGTTGATCCACAAGAACAAGTTGCCAGGTGTGAACAGTGATGGGCAGTAGCTAGCTACAAGTAGTGAAGCTACTAGTTTAACTACATTTCTGAGTAGCTTGGCTGTAGTGTAGCTATTTTCTGAATCTGATAGCTTTTCAGTAGTTAGGCTACTTTATGGCCATGTAGTGTGGTAGCTTTCCCACAAGCTACATTTTTAGGGCCTCAGTTCACAACAGCAAATCTTTCATCTAGGCCATGCACCGAGGATCAGTTCTTACAGTACTGTGATGCATTTATTACCTGACAGGTGCCATAATTCAAAAAAGTGTCCATAATGAAAATCAATTGTGTCTATCATGTGTCAATTTGATGAAGTTTAATTAAAAAACCCATACCCATATAAAAGTAGGCTACATTTTGATATAATTAGTTATTTACTATTGTATGCCTGATAGTTTGATTACTAATACTTGTACAATTGGTTGGATCACAGAATTTATTCATAGACCTGAGAAGACACAAAAGAGCTTAGAGTGCTTAGGGGGCTGTGCAAACAATGTTACTCAGGTGCTCATCTGTACGGGGTGAAGTGTAAGTCCAAAAACGAGGGAAAGAGCAGAGGCACTCTGAGATTTGAGAAAAATAATGGCCTTCATCAAATCTCAGGGTGCCTCTGCTCTTTCCTCCTTTTTTGTACTTATTTATTGGTCTTTGTGTATTAAAAAGTAGCTTTACAATAGTTAAGCTACTTCTGACATTTTTTCATAGCTTAGCTTACTACATTTTGTCTTCCGTTAGCTTTGGTGTAGTGAAGCTTCATATGATGTGGAGTAACTGGTAGCTTAGCTTGTTACATTTACTGAGTAGCTTGCCCAACACTGGGTGTGAATTACTCTCCAACACGATTTAGGCAATCAAGGGCTTGACGCAAGATGGAGGCATGATTCACTTTGCCGCAATCAGCTTCCAAAAACACACATTTGAAGTTGCACGTTTTCACCAAGCAATAGCCTTCTTTGAAGACAGTCATGTGAAGTTTACTTGCTAAAAGAAGATAAAATTGGCTATCCAGACACCTCATGAACAATTCTAAAATATTTTTGCAACAATGACAAGGTTGAAACAGTATCTAAACACAAGATGAAAGCAGGTACGCATGTACAGCCTGTATGTATGCAGAGGGCTATATGGACATGGACACACTCAGAGCACCCTAGGCTCTGTCTGTGCCAGGTCTTGTAGTTTGAACACAGAGGTCGCAGATCAGCCTCGTGCCCGACCGTGAGACTCTCGATACTAAAAAACGGGGGTCTCATCATGTGAACACTGTACAGCTCACAGACGTGCCGTGTTTTGTTCTGTCGTGGCTAATATCGGTAATCTGACCATGGTAAACTTTGCTCTAGGGCAGTTTTTCTCAAACTGTGGGGCGGGCCCCACTAGTGGGGCGCAGACACATGACAGGTGGGGCGCGAGACATCTCTTTGCGATCGACCAACGGTCACACCATGCCCCCTGAATACACAGCTATTTGTCAAATATGCACATACTGTATGACAGCAAATTAAGCTTTCCAATGGTGTTATTTGCTAGTTGCTGTGATTCTCTGCCTTCCAAAGTGGGGAATGACAAAAAAAGTTTGAGAACCACTGCTCTAGGGGATTCTGGCCTTGAAGCAGAGTAATTGATAGCTGACAAATGTACAGGTAAGTTGTTTTGGATAAAGGCATCTGCAAAATGCATGAATGTAAATGTAAATGTAAATGTTCCTAAATGTAAATGTTCCATATTAATGCTCTCTAGAATGGCAACTACAACACAAACCGCTTTATGGAGCTTGTTAGCTTCTTTTGAAGCTGAGCCGCATCATTTTTTATCAGGAATGAAAACGGGTCAGGGTGGAAAAGGTGAGAAGAGTGCCGCATCGGCGTTGTGTGGCCTTTTCGGCTGAAGCAGCAGCTGGGGGGTGGGGGGACAATTGCATACTTTGATGCTTTTTTGCTTTTTTTCCCACAGGCACAAAAAAACATCATGACTGAAACATCCATCAAGCCTATCAACTCCACTGCATAAAACATTCAGAGCAAAGGACATAAATGCAACGGTTTGACAACACTTTGTGAGATTAAAAACTGTACAAACCCAAAACAATAAGCAATGCTACAGGGAATTCATGGCCAACTCAAAGATTAGGCTAGTTCTAGTGTATTCAAAAGACCTCTATAAATATCTATGACTAGCGAAAAAATAAAAATGAAAAACAAAGTAAGATGGAATAATCCTTCAAGAAACAACAAGATTTCAATTCTGCAGAGCAACATAGACGTTCTTGGTCCCTCCGGTCCTTGGTGCACAAAAAACATAATGACTTTCTCTCTGAGTTTATCAGCTGAAGGCTGAACTTCAGATGCCATCTTCATTTACCATTGAGTCAGGCTTAACACTTGAACTTTCAGACTTGGCGGGTTAAGGCGACTTTGCACATTAGGCGCTGCAATTTCCCTGTGTAAAGAGATCGCTTACCACAATGAATGTGCTTCTGTGAAAATAGCCAAATTATTTAAATAGCTTACATTCCACAGAGATGTTTGCTTAGTCTAGACCAGGGGTCTTCAACCTTTTTCAGCCCAAGGACCCCTTTTCTGCGAGACCCCCATCCCCAAATGTAGTAACCTAGGCCTGCCACACAGGCACTTTCCTCATACTAACAGATGCATCAATCTGCCTTTGAGGCAAGGCTTGTGTATCAGGGTCCACACACAACTATACCCGATGTATAGTCTGATTTTGTTCGATTTATGTATTTGTATGTATTTACAATGGCAGACTATACAGACAGGGAAAAAAGTTTTCATGCATAGGTTACGCACGACAGAAAGGGATCCTTATCACTGTAGGCCTAATCCAAAGGCTAAATGAAAAAGATAATGCACTGTGATCAATCATAAAGGGACAAACTTTAATTGAAGTGGGACAAAGGATTAAGCTAATTGAGTGGGTGGAATATATAACCAAAAGAATACTTCAGTTCAGATAAAATAATTTGGCGGACCCCCTGTAGTACCTCTGCGGACCCCCTAGAACCCCCCTGTTGAAGACCTCTGGTCTAGATCATTCAGTCTTAGCTATACATCTACAATGATCGATCACAATGATAAATCTGCCCATGCCAAATGGTTTATTACGAAAGTGTGGTACCGCCCAGTCTGCTTTTTAGAAAATCAAAATGATCTAGTGTGGAATTACCAGTTAGGCCTACACACATCATCCTGCTGGCTGCTGCAAGTCTCCAATCCTTGTTCCATTCACCTGTCGTTGCCCTCACGTTTGCAACAGTTATGGACTAGCCACGGTCCACCTCTACCCCAACATTTTCTCATCGGATCTGTAATTGCTCGGATGACCCATTTTGAATTCAAACAGCGAATCTTGCCGAAAGGTGAAGAGTTTTTATGCCTGCTTCATGTTTTAAACACTTGCTTATTGTACACATGAGTTGCAACCAGGTGATAAGTGGGATAATGGCCTTCAAGGGGCCAAGATAAAGAGGAATAGTGTAGAAAAGTACAGTGAAATCTGAAGCCTTCCAGAGAATTACTGACCTCAGTTTCTCCAGGTGGCAGTTTGGGTTTCTAAGAGCAGAGAACAGCTTCTCCTCTGATGTTAGCAGATCACAGCCACTCATGTCCAACTCACTCAGTTGAGAAATATATGACTGCAAAACTGAGGCCACAACCTCACAGGAGCTTTGATTGAGATTACAGCTGATGAGTCTGTAGTGAAATAAACATAAGAAAAAAATAATGAGCATGTATGTCCTACATAAAGGAAAACACTGAGGATCATATCCCACAAAGACCTAGGATTAGACGAAACAGACAGCAACAGTCTTAGCACTGTGTAAAAACTACTGACCTCACTGTACACTCTGTCAGTGGTTGACTGAATAGTTCAACTCCACAGTCCTGAAGCTCACTGCCACTGATGTCCAGCTCTCTTAGTTTTGCATTTGCCCACTGAAGAGTCAAGGCCAAGAACCTTCCAGTCAGCTTGCAGCCAACAAGTCTATAAAAATGAATCAAATAACAGATGGTCAAGTGAAATCAGAGAGGACAAATGAGAAGTGTTCTTTATGGAACATCATACGGGCAGATGGTGTTTGGTGTAAAAACAGTGATGTTATGACAGTGTGTATCCGAAGTGTGAATGTAAAGGTAGATAAGGCCTCTGAGTCCTGTCAATTAGAATGCTATTGAGCTACTGACCTCAGTTTCTCCAGTTGACAGTTTGGATTCCTAAGACCAGAGGGCAGCTTTTCCAATGATAGCAAATCACAGCCACTCATATCCCACTCACTCAGTTGACAAATATATGACTGCAAAACTGAGGCCACAACCTCACAGGAACTTTGATTGAGATTACAGCTGATGAGTCTGTACAAACAATATGAGGAGCATATAATCCAAACCCCTCACATTCCCAAAATATGAATAAATAAAATCAATTACATAAAACAGAAAGAACCTGCATCTGGAATGTGCAAAAATACAGACCTCACTTTACAGTCTTGATTGAGTGGTTGATGGAGCAGTTCTTCTTCACAGGCCTGAAGCTCACTCCTACTGATGTCCAGCTCTCTTAGGTGGGAGTTTGCCCACTGAAGTATCAAGGCCAAAGACCTTCCTCCCAGCTGACACCCAACAAATCTATGGAAATGTAAATCAGTTCACAAAGAGTCAAAAGTACTGAAATCAGTGAAGATAAATCAACCAAGAGCAAAACACTGATGCCATTGTCTGATTTAACAAAGTCTACAGTTAACAGTGCCCTAAAACATCAGACAGGAGTGCTATAAAATGGTGGTTTGGTTTGATCATCTAGATTTTAACCACCTTTTTTGTGATTCATGTTCTCTATTGAGTTTTGAAGGTACACAAAAGGAAAACAGAACAAAAAGGAAAAATAGAACAAACACATAAACAAAACCACCATCTCATCAACACAATTAATTCAAAACCAGGGCAGAACAGCTGTACACTACACAAACTAAAAGTAGGGAAGAAAAAACTAAATAAAAAGGTAACTGGTGAAAGGAAATGTCAGAATGTGAGACTGGTCTCAAATCATCTGATTTCTATGCCTGAGCCAGATAACCACTATTTCCAGCTTCCACAGCAGCATAACTACATCAATGTCCAGTCTAATTATGAAACTGGTCAAACCGGCATGTCTAGCTGGTGGCCTGACCAGATTAAACCAAGGCTAAAAACAAAGCTTGACCTCCTTAACATCGTTGACCAGATAAACATGAACTATTACCGTACTAGCAAACACTAGCCTCACTAATGCTATTATGTGACCAAAGTGTGAATGTAGAGCCTTTCTGAAGTTCTCTTTCACAGTCCTGAAGCTCACGGTCACTCATGTCCAGCTCTCTTAGTTGTGAGTTTGCCCACTGAAGAGTCAAGGCCAAAAATCTTCCCTCCAATTGACACTTCACAAGTCTGTAAAATAATTTGGCCAAACTGCAAAGCCTCACAAATAAAGATACGAGGAACAAAAAGTAGTAAGACTGGGAGAGCCATAGTGCATCAGCAGCACCAACATTTTGTGTAACTGATCCACTTCTGTAACCTTGACATAAAAATATGTTCCATATTTGTCAAATGTTTCTCATACAAATCAATAAAAATGGGTTTATTGATTCCCTCCCCAGACTGGGGAGGGAAACTGCCATTGCTTTGCACACAACCAGCATCTGTTTTAAGTGGTTGATATTAAACAAACGTAAACCTATGACAAAGCTCTGCCTACAAGGAAAATATTCTTATTCTACTTCCAAATTTTTTATGTAACAGCTTACTGAATGAATAAATTAAGTCATGTTATGTTACCGCTGCTTACACCCCTTCTATAAGAAAACTTTGTGGCGTCTTACCTCAATTTCTCCAGTTGACAGTTTGGGTTTTTAAGACCAGAGAGCAGATTCTCTTCTGATGTTAGCAGATCACAGCCACTCATGTCCAACTCACTCAGTTGATAAATATATGAGGGCAAAACTGGGGCCACAAGCACAGAGGAGCTGGGTTTGAGTTTACACCTGGCAAGACTACAGAGAGAGATGGAAACACTATAAACTCTAATTACATTACAAACATGAGATGGCAAATGAAGGTGTTTGTGACTTCTAATAAAGCAAAAGCCTCAGTGCAAAACTACAGACCTCACTTTACACTCTGGATTGAGAGGTTGATGGAGCAGTTCTCCTTCACAATCAAGCTCACTGTCGCTCATGTCCAGTTCTCTTAGGTGGGGGTTTGCCCCCTGGTGAGCCAAGGCCAAATATCTTCCTCTCAATTTACAGCCAACAAGTCTGACAAAATGGGAATCATGTGAAAGAAAAATTAAATGGTTAAATGAGAGAAGATAAAAGTCTACAGCACAGTCTACTTTTAACAGTTGGCGTCTCTCCACATAATCCCAGCAAGTTACTGACCTCAGTGTCTCTAGTTTGCAGTTTGGACTTTGTAGAGCAGAGAGCAGCTCTTCTCCTGGGTCTCCATAAGTCATTCTGACTAAGGTCCAGCTCTCTTAGGGGGGGTTGCAGACTGTAGGGAGTTGAATTCAAAACCTCCCAGGACTTCTCTGTTAGTTTGCAGTCAGTGAGTCTGAAAAGTCAATAAGGAAATGATAATGTCATGTCTAAAGGCCCTGAAAAACAGAAAAGTGCACACTGCCATGATAAACAACAGGTGGCGGTATTTCCCAATAAAATACTATGTGTATGTTAATATTCATACAC
>JAODXP020000143.1:33962-36462 GCA_027497455.2 Sardinella longiceps
TGGGCTGCACCTGACTCCTATTAGGTTTGCGCAGAGAAAAACACTCAGACCCATTCGACCTCATCACTAATAATATTGTGAACATATTCCAGTTCTCCTTGATACCATTTTGACCATAGACGAGAAAAAAAACAAAAAACATCACAACTGTTAAATCATCCGTTTCCTGGACATCATTCTTCTCACATGCCATAGACACTCTTGTGCTTGATAATAGTGAAAGGAATAGTCCACATTTTTATGATACTGGGTTAGTCTTACATGTACCTGGAGTTACTTAATTATGTAGAAGAAAGCGTTTTGGCTTATCTAACATTTAATAATAATAGGCAGTTCATTGCGGATTTATGACTCAGTTGGTCTACAGCAAACTCTAAAATTAATTTTAATTCCAACTGTTTTGCATAATAGTGCAAGTTAATTTAGTTGATATTGCCTGGGCACCAAACACTTGGATCATCAAAGACAGATACATAGTATATCTGCATACATATATAGCCCCCCCCCCCCCCCCCCCCATGTAACCATAGGCCTACACATAACAACATTCCACACTCTTTTTTCTACAGTATGTATCTGGTGATCCATATGAAGCATATAAATATGCACCATTTTCTCTCTGCACCGTCTCTTGCTCTTTTACTGCTGCTTATAGTTTCCATACTGATGTGTTTTAAATGTTGGATTACAGTAACCAATGTGCTGGTCATGGAGGATGCTTTTATTATGGCCTACACTGCAAACTCTGATCTTGTCTTACATAATAGTGTGCTGGTCATGGAGGATGCTTTTATTATGGCCTACACTGCAAACTCTGATCTTGTCTTACATAATAGTGTGCTGGTCATGGAGGATGCTTTTATTATGGCCTACACAGCAAACTCTGATCTTGTCTTACATAATAGTGTGCTGGTCATGGAGGATGCTTTTATTATGGTCTACACTGCAAACTCTGTCTTACACAATAGTGCAAGTTAATTTAGCTGATCTTGCCTGTGCACCAAACACTTGGAACTGTGTGTGGTAAAGCTGTGTGAGCGCCACATTAAAGTCCTCTATGCTGTCATAGACATTAGGCTCTGCTGTACCGTCTCCTGTCATCTCTAGTATGTAGCCCACTGACACACATGGAATCTGATTCTCATTCTGACTCAATCTGATTCTCATTCTGATTCTCAATCTGAGTCTGGTTCCGATTCCGATTCTGAATCTGACTCTGGTTCTTCTCACACAGCTGAGAGTGGACCAGTAGTAGCTGGGGATGTTCACTCTGTTCAGTTCCACAACATCTCCCACTGTCCTGTTTAGAAAGGTGTCCCCTGGAACAACCCCAGTCGGTCACCACAAAGGCCGTGTGGTTGCTGCTCTCTAAGTCAAAGTCATCCCGCATCTTCTTTTGCAGCGGTTCCTCCACCGTGTCAAACCACCTCAGATTGTCTGTGTTTCTCTGTGGAGCCACGTTGGTGAGGGTGAATGTGGACTCGGCCTGGTCCTGCTCGTAATTGTAGCCGTTGGGGTAGACGTGACCTCTGTTGTACTTGTATCCTGAGCCCAGATAGTCCTCGTTTAAAGCCTGCTTGGCCCCAAACACAGTCCTCTCATCCAGCCATCAAAACACACACACACACACACACACACACACACACACACACACACACACACACACACACACAAACACACAGTCCTCTCATCAGCCATCTCTGACACATCATCAAGCTGCAGGTCACATAACACACAGCAGAGGGCAGGAGAGAGTCAGAATAGATCAAGAGATACACACACAAACACACACACACACACACACATACACACACACACACACACACACACACACACACACACACACACACACACACACACACACACACACACACACACACAGCTTCCAGACCAAACTGGGGCTGAAGTTATTCTTCCTGTCCACGTGCTTGTGAGCTTTAAACAGGAACGCTGAGTAGACAGGGATCCTGTTGTGGGTGTCGTAGAGCGTGGCGAACCTGTAGATATTCTTGTACTTCTGACAGATCTGCTGGTACCTGTCTGGGTGATTCTGGTCTGTCAGCACAGTAGGAGGGATGTTGGCCATGAAGAACTGAGGACAAGACTTAGCAAAGGACTCAACCACCTCCCCCTCCACCAATGAGATGAGAGCCAGCAGCACCAGCGGACCAATCAGCTTCATGATGATGATGATGATGATGATGATAACGATGAAGATTGCGGGTCTCTGACCACAGTTTCTGCAAGTTGTGTAAATCATGTTATATAATTGTCTACATGTAGCTTGCTTGTAAAAAGTGTTCCCAAAGTGACTAGTATGAAATCTTTTGCCTGAAAGAGACACAGAAGCAGGGGTGCCACTAGACAATTTGGACCCCATGACAGGAAATAATGTTGGGCCCCCCAAACATTGATTTTAATATTCACATGTTCTCTGGGGCCCCCCTTCAGTGTCAGGCCCTTAGAATCATCAAAGTTTGACTTTGAGTTCCCTTTGACT